>JBBYHO010136208.1:0-40639 GCA_038382025.1 Adansonia gregorii | reverse complement strand
TGTATCGATACATCTGAGGGTTTGATGCATAGTATCGATACACATGTTCTTGGTATCGATACTGGTCCTTAAAATTCCTTTGTGAAGTAGTTCATGAAGAAAAATACTAATCTTGAAAATATTTAAACACAAGCTAATTAAGCTTATGTTTTAGTTATATCAAAATTGAGATTAATTCAAAGCTAATATAGCTAACAGAAATTGATGCCATTGACTATTTTATTTTCTTTGTGAGCAAGCAATACTTTAATTAATTATTTAGGATTTAGTTTCCTTTTCTTGTAAAGGCCTTTGGCCAAATCCTTTACTATAAATAGGGGACTTTATGCATGTTTTCGAGACATTTAGAGTTGATCACTAAAGTAGTTGATTAGTTTTAATTTTTTTTTATCCAAGTCTTCTTTGTGGCGAGTTTATGAGACTTATCTTTTAAGTTTCTCATCCTTAAAAGTGGCATCCAACCCTTGTATTGATTACGGCAAAGATTCTTATCGATCAATCAAGGTTTTTTTTTTAATCCCTCCAACCTTTAGATTTCAGATTTTATTTTCTTCTATTTTTGTTTTGAACCATTAAAGACCTATTTCCATTGATTTTTATTCTTATAAGGCTCATCACTCTTATTCATATATGCTTTTAATATCCTCAGACACCAAAAAAACAAAAAACTCTTCTCCATTCCTATAGCTACTCAAAACCACCACTAAAAAGCCCTCTAAAACCCTTTATTCCACTCATATTTCCTCTGAAAACTCTTATTTATCCATACTTTAACTAAAAAATACCTTCTTTTTAACTTTTTATTTCTGTCTAGCATCAAATAGGAGGAAGAAAGTAACTTCAAAGTTACTACACAAATAAAAAGGCTGAAGCTTGAAACTTTTGGTATATTTTTTCTTTTTTACTCTACTTATTCTCTGATTCTTCAGTAGTCTCATCATCTTAGTGGCCTAATTATGTCACTATGACCGTTCTAGGATTTTCATACATTATTGTTGCCTTATTTATGGTAGTCTTAGGCTTGATGATCATCTTGATGCCTTGATGTTGCTTAGATGGTCAAATATGCCATGCTTTATTTTCACCAACACAATAGTCTCTGTTCTTGCATTTCTTGCCATGTTTCATTCACCTTCTCATATTCATCTCATATTTGAATGTTCACCCTAACATGTCTTGAGATGTTCATGCATTTTCTTGCATCTGGTAGGTTTCATAAAATGAAAATGCCTTCTTGAAAATTCCAACATGTTTTTTTGGTTGAAAATATTCATACCTTCATACATAGCTTGATTCTAGATGTCATTTATCAGTCCAACATTCCCATGCATCTTGGTCATCATCATCCTACATTCTGCCACCTCTTTCATTATCAAAATGTCACCTTTGTTTATTTGAAAACATTGTCAAGGTTTATTGTTTTATATATACATATATTGCATTTTATTCATAACTTATGTGTCAAAATGCATGATTGTTTGCTCCTAAAAATCTAATTTTCAAAAACCCCCAAGTTAGATCAAGCTACCTCCAATAGATAGAGATTAGCATGGATTTTATGTTTTCACTAAATTGGTCCTCCAATCTTGGGAACAAAGTAAACTTTCTAGGTTTGGATTCATGGTCGAATAAAATATTGTTTTCTTAGAAAAATACCCTTTTATTGTTAAAATATTAAGCATTGATCTTGAGTTTAATGCCCTTATTAGTGGCATGGTCAATAGGTTATTTCATTGTCCTAAACTACTTTATGATTTTGTAATGAATTCATGATGCCTATGTTACCTATAACTTTCTATCATGGGCATTTGGACGTTGTTGGCTCGAGTCTGGTTTTGAGAAACCCAGAAAACTCTTATGTTTTGCTCTATCAGCATTATGTCCATAGTTAAAAGATTTTTTTTTTAAGATCAAACACCTTTTGTCCAACATTTGTCCATGAAGTATCATTGAATTATCTTTCTAAGGTGTCTTGTTTGCACCTTGATTGTGCTAGATAAGAGAGTTATCATTTTTCAAACTTTTGCTATCTGAAACCCTTAAAACCAACAAATTGCTTTATGTTTGGGCCACTTAAGCCCACCAAATGATTTTCTTGAATTTTTTAAATATTTGTTGTAGAAAGTTCATGAAATTCCCTCTCTGAGAAGCTATCGGTTGTGATTTAATGATACCAACTGAGTCTGAAATGATTTTCCAAAATCTACTATGCTTTTTCCATTGTACAAGCTGCTAGTGTCAAAAAAAGCCCAAATAAAAAATTAATTCCATCTAGAAAGAGAATTTCTAGGATTTTTGGAATATTTTTATATTAAGCTTTATTGGATCACCTTTCCAATGGTACCTCGCTCGATTCCTAGCACCTTCGAATTTACCCAAAACAAATTCAAGAAGAGAGAGAGCGTGGTGTTGTCCCTTACTTTTGTAATTAAAATCAAACTAACCTCCTAGACCATCTTTATCAAGATGATCAAAATTCTCAATATGGACCTAATTGACTCCTCATGGGGTCATGTAATATAACACAAGTTGTCTAGGCTTAGATTAAGGCTAAAACAATAATAATTTTATTCAAACTCTCTGGATCTATTTTCAAAATACCTTTTATCCAAAATATTTATTTTCTCTATAAAATATTAAAATTTTCAATTTTGAAGATACTTTAGCCTTACTTTTTAAAGGGATACTCTAATCTCGATTCTCATTCAAAACTTAAATTTTTTCTCTTTTGGACATTCTTGCGACTGCTAAGCAAAACTTTCATTTGAGGAATGCAAAATTTTCATCTTCGGGGATACTCCAACCTTACTTTTTGATGGGATACTCCAACCTTGCTCTTCATCTAAAGTCTGAATTTTCTCTCTCTTGAAACTTTTTAAAAGGGCTTTTGATCAAAACTTTCTTTTGAACACATCCAAAACCATCACCATTGAGGACACTCCAACCATGTTTTTCTTTAAAAATTTGGATTCTCTTTCCCGAATATCCTAGGTCATTTTAATCAAAACCTTTTTTCTATTCCATAAGTTACCGTTAAATCTAAGCATGCCTTCAAGTTGTCACCCTAGTTATTAATCAATAATCAAGGATAATTACAAGATACATCTCAATTATCCCTCATTCTCTTTTTTGTCATTATGTGATTGTTTCTTATATGATATGATTATATTCATGTTGCATTACTAAGATGTTTTTCTTTTGTTGTGACCATTATGCATTAATATTTTAAAATTGTTTTAAAAAATTATGAGGCAATTTTCAGATCAGTATCTCTCTAGTGCCCGAAACAGAATATCCAAATTTTCAAAATTTAATTGAAAAACTATTTTCATAAAAAAAACATTCTTTATGTTCCCCATATCTCCTAGACATATAGGTGACATGAAGTTTTTTTAAAACTCGAATCTACAATTTGCAAAATTTCATGCATTAAAAGGGATTATATTTAAAAAATGATAAAATGAAACCAATTAAGTCAAAACCAAAGTGAGATATAGTTAATGGGTATCGATTTCAAGCGTTATGGGGGTGCTAAGCTTCACTATATGTAACCAACTCCTGAACCCAACCGATAAATCTTTGGATCTTGTAGACACCTTGAAATCGATGTTTTAAGTTTCATAACTCAAAATAATGTTTTCAATAGGAATCCGATCATGCCTAGCCCAAATGATTGGTGACGACTCTGAATTTATTTCTACTTTACTATAGCCTTGGAAACTAAATGGATGAGCAATTCATTCGATGGTTTCTTTCCTTTTCTAATCACTATGCCTAATTTAAATCTTGATCAAGGGATAACCCAAAAGCTCAACCACTCCACAATATGTATTTTTTAAGTCGCATGTGGTTGTTTTAAATTGTCCAAAGATAAAAGGGTAACTGGCAACAACTTAGAGAGTTAGGCCTATGACTAGCTATGTGTCACTAGGGATTCAATTGGTGTTTTGGCTTTTGACATTATTTAGATATAATCCTCTTTATCTTTATATTCCAACCTTTTTTTCTTTGGTGGTTTTTGTCCTATGATCATTAATAAGTATAGTAATATAGGGTGAAATAAAAGATTTGATTATTTCTCTTACACATACCGTCCATATGCATTTGCACTAGATTCTGTCCAAACTCTATGGTAAGGTTAATATGCCAATTATTAGGAGGAAGTGAGCTACTGTCTTCATGATTAACCCTTTGTATAAGCATGGTAAAATTTTGTAAGGTTAAATTACCCAATCTCTCGTGAGTACACCTTTGTATTTGCATAGGGAAATACATCCACTGGATTAAACCTATTCCACCAAACACCAATGGGCCTAGGATCGGGGTGCCTTGGTTGTCCTTACTAAATGAAGGAATAATTCGTTTACCAACTTAAGTGTCAACTTAAACCTATATACTAAACCTTATGAGCCAGATCATGTCAAGTCATATTAGATTGCTGCTAGAAAAACCTAATAAATAGAGTCACTCAGGGAAACACTTATTACCTTCACTCATATACATTATCATTATGTAGGCAATGATGGATGAACATTTACGCTAGCATTTGTTACATTTCATGATGATTTCTTAGGGTATGTCATTATGTCCTATGGCTAACCCTCTTTAATAAGTGGGTGGTGACAAACAAATATCATCACCTATAATGCCCCATGTCATCTTAAAAAAGTCATATCTGACCTAAAAAAATCGCCATGCTATCCAAACAATGGCTTAAAGATGGTAAGAAATAAACATCGTCGCTTGGCCGATCAGTTTTGTCTTCGCAAGGTATCATGTCACCTCATTAAGGGTACTTTATTTTATTTTATAGCCTTTATATTTTCTTTCCGTTCCCAAAATATGAAGTTTTCTAATCCATAAATCTTTTTCAAGAAGACTTTTCTACGTTTCTAGTTTTTAAAAATCTTCAAATATTATTATTTGTCATACTAAATCAGTCTCAAAAAATTCATTTTATTTTATGAGGTTTACATTTTTTTTCACAACTTTCCCATTTTCAAAATACGGAGTTTTCTACTCTATAAATTTTTTAGTAGGATTTTTTGGAGTTCATAATTTTTAAAATTCTTTAAATATCATTGTTTAATCCCTACTAATTCAGTTTGTAAAAATTAAATTTATTTTATGAGTTTCGCATTTTTTTCATAAATGATATTTTTTCCCAATAAGGTTTTTTTCATATAATTTCACAAGTTTTGGAGCTCCAATCAGTTTTTTTCATTATTTAACTTTAAAACATTATTTGTTATTATTAATTATAAATTTCCTATTTTATTATTATTATTTCTATTTCATTTTAGTTATTAGTTAATTTCTACTAGTTCCATGGAAACTAGTCTAGTTAATTTTCAACTTTTCCCCCAACTAATTTGGTTCGTTTCTAATTACCTATTAGAGATATTATCAATGTAATCATGACAATATTTTTTTGAATGACCCTTGATTATTTGTGAAATTAATGCAAGTCTCATCTTTGTATGCTAATAATGACAAAAATATTAATAAAATAAATAAATTATTTTTCCTTCTCTTTTCTTGGATTTTTGGCCAAGAGGATGGAGGATCCTTTTGGCTGAACCTCCTACTCTATAAAAGGGGGAGGATTTGTTTTCATGAAATTTTTTTGGTTAGATAAAAAAAACCTTGGAAATTTTTAGTTTTCTAAGCTTTGCTAAGGTATAAGCTTCATTCTTTTTTTGTTTTTCTTCATATATCTCCATTTTCCATCTCATTTATGATTCAAAACCATGTTAAGGCTCATGATTTCCATCCATGTTGAAAGGCTAAACATGGTGATCTTAGTTTTTATTTTTTTCATTTTTTTCATGAATTTTTCTAGCAAATTTTTTTATGAAATGGTTTTTTATTATTGTGAATCTCATTTTGCTGTGATTATATTTAAATTTGAGTTATTTCTTTGGTGTTGTTTTGATAATTAGTGTTTTGATTGATTTTGTTTTGTATTTATTTTATAATTTTATGCTTACTTAAGCTCAATAACAGTTATATGTGTTATTTTCATGATTTCTTTTATCAAATCATGCATAAATCTTATGGTTATATATGTTTTTTTTCATGATTTTGTTTTGTATTTATTTTATAATTTTATGTTTACTTACGCTTAATAATGGTTTTATATGTTATTTTCATGATTTCTTATATCCCATGCTTTTTCATCTTGTCCAAATGTGTTTAGGTTTGATAATGATGGTTTTGCATTTATTTTCTTTTAATTCTAAGGTTTTAGGTTATTCAGTAATATTTGTAAACTTAGAGACTAAATTGCAAAATTCATAAATTTTTTTAGGTCATTTCTGGCTTGACTGGGAGCTTTATGGGCTTAAAAATTCTGATTCATGTGTTTATAAACATGATTTAGGCATTTTTAACACTTTAGTGGTCATTTTACAAAAAGTTTAAGGACTAAATTGTAAAATATGAAAAATTATGCTTTGTGGCTAAATGTGTTTGGGCGAACCTTTATACATATTTTTTCCATGTTTTCTTTGTTGATTCTTTGCTGATTCGATGACTTGTTAGTGATGTTTTGTGATATTTTATTATGTAGGTGTTGAAATATAATTTTACAAAGTTCAAGGTCATTTTGTAAATTCTAGAAATATATATATTTCTTTAAGGCCAAGGTGTTTTGGTCGAATGTTTATTGGTATTTTGCTACATTTTTCGTATATATTTGCATGTGATTTTTATGATTTTTTTAGGTTATTTTATTATGTAGGCATTAAAATGAAAGTTTTATAATGCTTAGGGACTAAATAGCAAATTTTAATATTTCGAGGCAAAATAGATATTTCACCAATTTTAAAGATTTCTATTATATCTATGCCTTTCGTAGGGATATAGAAATTTTCGAACCTTTTCATATTTGTTCGGTCTTCTAAAGGATGCAAAAGTTAATTTTCAACAATTTAAGGGCTTGATTGCAAATTTTGCATTTTAAGTCAAATTTAAAATTTTAGCTTTTTCCATTTAGACTAAATTCATCTACTTTTCAACATTTTAGTGTCCATTAAGGTAATATGATACTTTCACGTCGAAAGTGTACCCTAAAAGCATTTTGGTAATTTTTTTAAAATTGAATCCCATATAGTAATCAGGTTGGTTTTATGCCAAAGGTGCATGTTTAGGATAGGTTCATCCAATTTTCATTATTTTAGCGATTGTTAGGGTTATCAAGATACTTTCACGTTGAATATATATCATGTAGGCTTTTTTGGTAATTTTTTTACTACGATGCTTCTATGCCGAAGGTGAATTTTTGGGATTAGTTTAGCCTTCTAGATTTAGTGTCAATTAAGGTACAAAGATACTTTTATGACGAAGGTGTACCCCAAATGCATTTTGATAATGTTACTAAAACCAAATCCAAAGTAGTAACTGAGATGCTTTTATGACAAAGGTGCATAATTAGGATAAGTTCAACCAATTTTCATTATTTCAGCACCTGTCAAGGTTACCAGGATACTTACACATCGAAAGTATAACCTAAAGGCATTTTGGTAATTTTTTCACTAGGATACTTTTATGCTAAAGGAGAATTTTTAGGATTAGTTTAGCCTTTCTAAATGAATTTAGGTCTATTAGGGTTGTCGGGGTACTTTCACGTTAAAGTTATACCTCAAGGGAATTTTCGTAATTTTTCTTCAATCTAGTTCTAGATAAGCACTAGGATGCTTTTAGGCCAAAAGTGCATATTTAGTTTAGGTTCACCTTTTTTTTTTAGTGGTTATCAGGATATTTTCATGTAAAATACATACCATAAGGGTATTTTCATAATTTTGTATTAGAGCCAAATCCTATATGAGTACTAGGATACTTGTACATTGAAAGTACACATTAAGAATATATTCATCATTTTAGGTCATTTTAGGTCATAGAGTCTCCATTTTTAATAATAAAATTATATTTATAACTGAGTCCTTTAGGGTTGCTAGAATACTTCTATATCGAATATGTACTTTGGGGGACATGTTGGCCATATTCAATCCTTGGAGTTGAATTTAGTACATTTTTCATCTAAATTAAGTCTTAGGGAGATTTTTAGTTTATTAATGCTTACAATAGAATTGGAATTTTTGTAAATTAAAGCAATGTCTCTAATGTTAAAATAGTACATAAAATTTTTACCCAAATATGTGAGGGATTGTATGAATTATTTTAATAATGGGACACCCTTTTCGAAGTAGAAGTTGGGATTTCTCAATTTTTGTAAACATAAAACCTTTCATATTCCACAGGTTCTCTAACGGGGTATGAAAGAGAATGATAAAAATCTTCATGTTCTATTGCTTCTCCAAAAGGGTATGGAAAAAAATTTTGATTTCCAAAAACATTAAAACTTGACTTTCTCAAAATAATAAATTTTTTTAATAAATAATTATGGGAATTATAATTAAATATCAAATATTTTAAGCTAACACGGGATTAATAATGTATCGATTTTTGGGCATCATGAGAAGATTGATCGTTACTTCTAATCGTAATCGACTCCTAAACCCTTTTAAATGATCTCTAGTATGAGCACAGACCTCTGAGTTTGTTTTATGGGTTTCATAACCCTTGAAATATGAATGCCGGCAAGTGTCCAATCTCACCTAGCCAAAATAAGATTGGTGGTGACTCCAAAATACATGGCCATTTTGCAACAATTATTTAGAGATAAGTCAAGTGAGCGATTCATCTCGACAACTAAGTCCTTAGGCATAGAAAAAGAATGCTAAGAAAAGTAATAATGATATGGCCCTAAATAAAAGAAGATAATGATATACAGATATACATAGAAACAAGGGGTACACCTGCCATTTTTAAGTCGGGCTAGTTGGGATTCGTTTCTTGGCCATGTTGCTACAGCTTGGTGATTCCATTAGGGACAAGTTAGAATGTCAAGCCTAAAATAAATTAAATGTTAACAAAATTTTGATTAATTTGGTTTCAATTGGTGTTTAACTATAATTCCTGATATTTTCAAAAAAAAATTGATTTATATGGAAATTTTGGTATATATTGTTCATATTTTTCACTAACACTCTTGCTCCCTTTGCAATATTATTTATAGGGCAATTTAGGATAGGGGCTTTTATTATTTGTGAAATTGTTGAGTCATGAAAGGTAAGTTGTTCCCCTACACACACTGTGCACATGGATATGCATTGGATTCTCTTCCACGTATATGTAGGGGGCATAGGTACGTAATATTTTAGGAGGGGGTGAAGTAGCTCTGCCTTCTGAGGTGTTGGCCTCTATCGATGCCAATGAAAAGCCTACAGGGTGTAAATTCCTATGCCTTCTTGAAGTGTTAGCCTTGTTATGAAGATGGAAGATACTCCCACTTGAATTGAACCCTTTTCGACATAAATTCGTGATGAGTAAAAATTAGGATACCTTATCAATTCTTTCCAAACTCGAGGAGCAATTTAAGAACCTTTTTAGATTATTAACTCAATCTTCATGTAGTGAACTACGCTTCACCTGTTAGAGCCATATCTAATTTTAGAGGGTACCAAATTAGGTACACAAGGGGGAATACCTCTAACTTTTTACTCTTATAATTTGATGTTTTTTATATTAATAAGTGTTTTTGTGTTGCTATGATACATTTTATTTACTTTTCACATTTGTTTACTGTATTATGAAGGATTTTTTTAGTTTTTTGGGCTAAACATTCATATCCTATAGAAGCTTGTAAATTCATTTATGTGCCTTTTTTTTTTGTACATAGGCAAAGTTCACACCTTTATATACTAATGCATTCATAATTTTTACAATATACTAAAACAATTCCATTTATTGTATTTCTAAGCATCACGACATGAATGGTAATATTAGGGCAAGAATTACTGTGGTAGAGTCCATTCAAAAGGAAATTGGTCATAAAGTTCGAGGAACAGAAAAATAGATCGAAACATTGATGAAAATGATCAAGTGTCCAAAAAAAGAGCCTTGCCTAGGAACACCCTTATACTTGATAAATTCGAAATTGGAACCCTGAGCAAGTGCTCTGGAAGAGGTAGTGAAAGGAATGGGACAGGAGATTCAAGAGATAAAAGAGCAATTATTTGGATTAACAAAAATTGTCAAAGATCTTTTGAGTGATCCCCAAAGATTACCATTGCTTTCAACCTAACCCTTGGCACTCAAAGACTCAAAGACTGGACTCAATGAACCATTAGATCAAAATCCCAATCCTTGGCCATGTAGATGATTGAAATAAACCCACCTAATTCTGCACCTGTATGAATTAGTTTGCCTCTCAACCCTGCAAGTCTTTGCAGTTCTAGGCAGTCATATTCTGATTACCATACTAAGAAAAGATCACGAAAGAATTATAAATTTGATTCAATCCTACTAACCTATAAGGAAATGTACTCTATATTGCTTTAACATCAGCTTGTTGTTCTCGAATACATCTTTCCATATCAACGTCCTTATCCTAAATGGTATAACATTAATGAACATTGCGAATACCGTGCATGAATACGAGGACATTCAATAGAAGCATGCTTTACCTCCAAAAAGAAAGTTTAAAAGCTACTTGATGCCAGCATAATCAGGTTTCAACCAAAGATGAATTTTGATGCTGAACTCCCACCTCATTATTAGAGGCATTATAACATTTGGGGCAATAAAATGATTATGGAGACAACCTTTTGGCTGCTAGGACTTGTAAATATAGGCTTTGTAAATATATGGTTTTGTAAATATAGGGTTCAAAAAAATTGACTAGTGCCTACAAAGACTTCCTAGAAGCACCAACATTGTTAGAAAAATAAAGTGTTTACAAGAGTGGTCTTTTTGTTTGTTCTTTTGAATCTTGTAAATGCACACTAACTATGAACAAATAAATCAATGGCTTTGGTTGATGAAATGATAACATAAAATCATGACTCGAATCTCATAAATTTTGGCCTTTATAATAATCTTCATGGTTGATATTTAGCTCATTGCTTGACATTTAATTCATCTCATGAGATATTGTTTTATTCATTCATTCCTTCATTTCTTTCATTTATTCATTCATTTGTTCAT
The DNA here is from genome assembly GCA_038382025.1 of Adansonia gregorii. Taxonomy (NCBI): domain Eukaryota; kingdom Viridiplantae; phylum Streptophyta; class Magnoliopsida; order Malvales; family Malvaceae; genus Adansonia; species Adansonia gregorii. Next base: position 29,590 of record JBBYHO010136208.1, on the reverse strand, counting down.
TAATTCATACTTTAATTTTTCCATTTATTAACATACATATATGGAGAAAATAAAGATAAATGTTGACAAGATATATGTATTCACACATATTGATTAAGTTCTTTTTTCATTTTTTAAGGATGAAGTACCGAAAGTTTAATGAAGTTACTTGAAGCAAACAAGTCTATTTGCACCCAGTAAGTATTATTTATACTTTTCCCAGGGACCCTGGGAGGTAAATGCTTAAAGGCAATCATTAACATTTAAGATTATAGTCCATGGACATTAGCCTTCCACATTAACATTGGTGCCCCTTCACAAAGGGCAGATGCAAAAATAGTTGCACAAAAAAAATGATCTTTGACTTTAGCAAAATAGAAAGGTACGTGCAAAAGTAAAACTATGACCCAAAAAATTATTATTATTATTATTACAAACAGTCCCGTATTATACCAATATTTTTTTTGAGGATCTAGGAAGTACAAGTTGAAATGCAATTATCTTAAAATACTTAATCTTTATTATAACCACATTTTTGCTGGGGATCCAAGAAAGTACAAGTTGAAATGCAATTATCTTAAAATACTCAATCTTCATTATACCAACATTTCTGTCGGGGATGCGAGGAGTATAAGTTGAAAGGTAATTACCTCAACATACTCAATCTTTATCATACCAACACTTCTACTAGGGATCCATGGGAATACAAACTGAAAGGCAATAACTCACAGTACTCAATCTTTGAGAAGTCAGTCCTATAATACATATTCATGCTAACCAAAAGGGCAATAGGTAGCACATGTGAGATGAGAAAGTCATCCTATTATTAAACGCCAACAAGTCATAGTCGATTGAAACCAAAACCATACAAATCCAAGAAAACAAGGAAATCCATTCAGACACTGTCTTCTACCTTAAACTTTCATTGTTTAGTGACCTTAATAGAATCACATAATTTTTACCATTCTAACAAATCCTAGAAAACTCCTTATCCAGGGTCGTACAATCCGAGCATTAGGGTGCAACACTTTTTGTCTAAAGATTTCATCAATCAATGCATGATGTTCAATGTGAGGATAACTGGGAATATCAGCATGGTCGGTATGAGATCATAGGTTGCTAAAAATTCCAACTTGAATTACTTGGACGATTTTGTGCTGTGTAATAAGCTTTTGGATGTATCTTCTCTACTAACGAATTTCGTAAAAAGTCATAGAGTGGTTTTCCTCATAGGATGATTGAGATCACAAGAAATAACCATGCATCTTGTGGAATTTTTTATTTTGAAAATTTAGAGTTTGATACAGCTTTTGATCTTCTACTAGCTGATATACAGTTCAAGTCCCCATGGATGCTAATTCAGTAAAATTCTAGGAGCTGATGGATATCTATCAAAATGATTCGTTTAAGGGTCATAAGCCATATGGTAGTATGCTAATCAAGGGCATCTTCTCTCTTGACTTTAAAACTTTATGCATTTTTTTTTGGAATTTGTAAATTATGAGGTAATTTTGGTTCATAAATAGTATGCATTTTGTAATGGGCCATGAATTTTTTAATAATGATATCTAATGTCTAGGATAATGAGAATATTTTGGAAAAAAAAATTTCTATGGTAGGTGATCACCATTAGCTTGAACTCTCTTAAAAGGTCCTTCACCTCCACATATATGATCATCTCAAACATTCAACTGTAAATCTTTCATCACTAGAGATCCTTCATATCTAAATGACTTTTTCTTTGGATTCTTTGAAGGATTTACAAATGGGTTATGCTCCTAAAAGATTCAGATAACAATAGTTTGACATTTGTTAAAATAATGGTAGTAATTTTGAGATCTCCCTCATTTGGATAACATTTTTCCATGGCTTCTTTAACACTCTTCCAAATCCTCGATTCAGGAAAAATAAGAGTGAAAGTGAGCTGAAAGCACCTTTTCTTTTCAAACCAATTTTTGATACATAAGATATGATATCTGAGAACTTTTCCATGCTAATCAATTTTTTTCTTTTTTAAAAGGCTCAATCAGCCGTTGGTGGCTATGAAGCCATTAGTTTTAAAGGGTATGGCTTAAGCCTTTATTAAATGCAACATCATGTTATTAAGGTATTCAAAATGATTTCAGAAAGAAATTATTCTTTTGCCTAAGGAAATGCCTAATAGTTCAAATAGTTGTGTTTGAAATGAAAAATGGCCTTATTTCTTTATCCTTTCTTAAATATAGAAAATTAATCCCTTTGCGATCCTCTTTGAGCCTGAGAATATATTTCTTTTTTTAAACCCTAATCAAGAATCACCCTCTACACTAGAAAGCAAATGAGGCATAGCTTCGAAATTAGAAGAGGCAAATTCTAGTTTAAGGCAAATTTTGAAGATCGAAGAAAGTTCAAGTTTCAAGTTTAAATATTCAGAGTAAAGAAATCAAGAAAGTTCAAATTTCATGTTTTTCAAAGTAAATTAAGAAAGTTCAAATTTCAAGTTCCTTCAAAATGAAGAATGAAGCAAGTAAAAGTAAATGAAGAAATGTATATGTGTTTTGCCTTAGAAGACATGTTGGGTCAAGTTTTACTAAAGAAAAGTGATCCTTGATTCAATTACCCTTACACACTTGATTTAGGCCTTTTTTTTTTTAACTTTGAACCATGGCCTATGTTACACGCCTAATAAAGTCCATTTTGATCAAACATAGCTATCTGTGTTGTTAGGACATTCTTAGGAAGCTCTTCATAGATTTATCTTTTTGAATAATTTTTAAGTCATTGGTAATATGAGGGGCAAGATTAAAGGCCTTGGAATTACCCCTAAATCAACAAATATAGCCACCAATCAAAACCCTTCATGCTAAATTAGAAATCACCATTAACCTTTGAAAATTTCATGATATCAATAAAAGGTTGAGTCAAATGCCTAAATATTGATTCTTTTTAAAATAACCCTTCAAAATCTTTATACCTTAACTTGGAAATTGATGCATACCAAAAGTTTTTCCAATAAACCCTTCGAGACTGAACGTTTACTAGCATTAGTTTAACACCTGTCAGGCTATTGTATTTAAAGATTAAAACGATCTTATAGCTTGATTGTTTATCTTTTAAAAAACTCCCACGAAATAAACATCCACCTGAATATAGTCTTGATAAATCTTGACTTTATCATATCAAGTTCTTCAAATAAATTCTAGCAGTGCCACCCTATTTGTGCCTCTAAATTCATTTTTTTCATCTCATTCAAAGAAGTTCCTGATGGTGATCATCGATCACAAGAAAGTTTTCACATCATGATAGTGATCATATCCATTATTCTTCATATTGGAAAATTCATGGTTGAAATCGTAATGGAATTTTCATAGATTTTGATTAAGTAAACTTTTTCCCCGGGTCAGAATGAAAAGGTGATCTCATTCCATAAATCCTAAAATTTTGATAAAATACGATGTTTTTCATTATTTCCATAGAAGTTTATGAATATGCTTTGAGCAAATATTTATCCATTTGCATAAATTATATCATTGAACAATGAACACTAATTTGATATTTAATATTTGATGACTTTTTAGGAAAGATTGAACAATTCTCTTCAGAAATCTATCACCGTCTCACGCGATCCTATTGTAAGGTAGGTGAAGAAGACTTCAAAGATGCTTCGATGGCGATATTTGAAGCAACCCAAAAATGTTTTCAAACCTTTTATTATGATATTTGACGCAGTTAAAAGTTTTAATTTTTAATAAGACTTCCAAAAATCTATGCCCGACATAGCTAGCTTGAATGGTAGTTAATCAATAGTGGCATCCTTTGAAAGTCTTCAATGGTGATATTCAAAGCATTTAAAAGCTTTCCTTATTAATGAAACCTTATAAAGTCTATGACCAACAAAGCTGGTCAGAATGGTAGTTGTCAATAGTAGTGTCCTTTCAAAGTCTTCGATTGGGATATTCGAAGTATTCAAAAGTTTTTATTCTTAATGAAAGCTTCCAAAATCTATGCCCAAAGTAGCTGGCCAGAATGGTAGCTAGTCAACAATGTCATCTTTTCAAAGTCTTTAATACGCCACATCATGGTTAGCCCAAGTTAGCAAGCCCAAAGGAGAAAGAGTTCAAGTATATAGGCTCAATCACATGATCAAGGGTTTAAAGAGTAAACGCGGTGTACCATGTGCTTGGTAAGAAAGATCTTTGAAGATTGTAGAAGTTTTCTTGAAGCAAGAAAGTCAGCATCATCCAAATTAGGAAAGTTTTGGTGTTCCGATTATCACTTAATCTCTAAAGCTTTCAGTTTTTATTTTAGGAAATTTTTAATTCCTTAGCTTGCAAGGAAATTAATCCATTAGCTATTTTATTTTAGGAAGCTTTTTTAGGAAGGTTTTACTTTCTGTATGGGCAAGCAATATCTTAATTAATTATATAGGATTTAGTTTCCTTTTCTTATAAAAGCCTTTGGCTATATTCTCTATTATAAATAGGAGACCTTATGCTTGTTTTTTAGGCATTCAGAGTTAATTAATAAAGTAGTTGATTATTTTCAGTTCTTTTTTCTTATCCAAGTCTTCTTGGTGGTGAGTTTGTGAGACTTATCTTTTAGGTTTCTCGCCCTTAAAAGTGGCATCTAACCCTTGTATTGATTGTGGCGAGGATTCTTATCAATCAATTAAGGTTTATTTCTTCCACTTCTAACTCCCGGAATTCAAAATTTTTTTATTTTCTTTATTTTTGTTTTGAATCATTAGAGACCTTTTTTCATTGAGTTATATTCTTATAAGGCTCATCATTATTGGTATCAAAGCCAAGTTTTTAAGGTTTTAGAGTGATAAACACCATGTCAGAAGGTAGTGAGACCTATACACCATAAAATTTGAGATTACAGTAAGGAATGAGTTTTGAACAAGCTCTTCGTATAGCACTTAAACATAATAACGAAGAGCTTTGTATATGTATGGATCAACTTATGCATAAGGTGGAAAGATTGGCCATGAATCAGCCATAAAATAATCAGCTGCAATGACGAAGGGTTGATCATGATAAAGGTAACAACTATGATGATCCAAGCATAGAAGATAAACCTAAAGAAGCACTAAGGCAACACTGACAGGCAAGAACCTCTAATAATATCAAGATAAAGATTCCACCTTTTTGTTGAACAAGCTCCTTGAAAGAGTATTTGGACTAGGCACAACGTGTTAAGAAAGTTTTTGAGTGTCAAGAATACACCAAAGCTAAAAAGGTAAAGCTCACAACTTTAAAGTTTACTGATTATGCTAATATGTGGTGGGAGAATCTAAAGGCATAAGAAGGCGTGAAAGAAAAAATCCAATCTCTAAATGGAGGCTTATAAAGAGGCTTATGGAAAAGAGGTTTGTACCTCAATACTATAAGCAAGAGCTATTCCTCAAGTTACAAACTTTGCAATATGAAGCATATTGTGTTAAGGATTATGTGAAAGAGTTTGAGTTCTTAATGATGCCGTGTAATCTGTAAGAGGCTCAAGAACAAACCATTGCGAGATTCATTAATGGGTTGCATAAGAAGATTACAGATTTGGTAGAGTTGCAACCATATGCCACATTGGATGATGTGATTACATTGGCTGTGAAGATTGAAAGGCAATGTAAGAGAAGCTCATCTAGGGTAAGTAAACCTTGCACCTCATCTTTTTCTTTATCTTATATATATATAACGGTCACAAAACATGAAAAAAAAAGATCCTACTAAGATGGCCGTTGTTGAAAAAGGAAAAACAAAAGTTGAAAATTCCTAACCTTCAATAAGATGCTGTGACATTAAGTGTTTTAAATGCCTTAGGCATGGACACATAGCTTCTCAATGTCCTAACAAAAAGGTAATAATCATTCTTGAATCAATTGAAGAAGTTATTAGTGAAGATGAATTAGATTTGAAAGCAAAAATAGAAGAAGAGCAAGTCGCACCTCCTAAAGAAAGAGAATTGCTTGTTATTCATCACAGTCTGGCCATACAATAAAAAAAAGAGAGATAGTGAGAGAATATCTTTCATGCTCGTTGCAACATTAATGTCAAGGTATGTGGTTTAATCATTAATGGAAAAAGTTGCACTAATGTAGCCTTTACTACATTGGTTAATAAATTAAACCTTACCACTACTAAACATCCACATCCTTATCATTTGCAATGGCTAAACAACGAGGGAGACCTAAGGATTACAGAACAAGTGAAGATTCCATTTACCATAAGAAGGTATAAGGATGAAGTAATATGTGATGTGGTATCAATGAATGCTAGCCATCGAGACACTGTGCACCATGGGCATGCAAACACCTATTTTATTTCAAAGAATGGTAAACGTGTGCTATTGACACCTCTCAATCCTTCCTAGGTAATGCAAGACTTGTTGGCAATAAGCAAAATAACGAAGGATAGCTTATTTGCCAACAAGGGGGAGTTAAACTTGCTCTAATATCCAATGAGATTGTTTACTTATTAATAGCTAAGGAGATTTCAGGGGAAAGTGGAGTTGTCCATCCAAAATTGGATAAAATATTGAAGAAATTTTCAAATGTTTTCCTAAAAGAATTCCCAAAAAAGTTACCACCAATTCGTGGAATAGAACATTAGATTGATCTTATACCTGATTCAACATTGCCCAATAGACCAAGGTATCAATACTACCCGAAAGAAGCTAAAAAAACTCCAATGACAAGTAATGGAGTTGATGGAGAAGGGCTTTGTTAAAGAGTCCATGAGTCCATGTGCAGTACCAGCTCTTTTGGTGCCCAAGAATGATGGATCAATGCGCATGTGCATAGATAGCTGGGATATTAACAATATTACAATCAAATATCGCTATCCCATTCCATGGCTTGATGACATTTAGACGAAGTACACAGCTCTTCTCTCTTTTCAAAGATTAATCTTAAGAGTGGATACCATCAAATTCAAATAAAGAAAGGTGATGAATGGAAAACAACCTTTAAGACTAAGTTTGGGTTGTATGAATGGACAGTCATGCCTTTTGGCTTGTCCAATGCTCCCAGTACATTTATACCGTTAATAAATCATGTTTTATGCAAATTCATTGGTCATTTTGTTGTTGTTTATTTTGATGACATACTTGTCTATAGCAGGAGCTTTGATAAACATATAGAGCATCTTACAAAGGTGTTTGAAGTACTTTGAGAAGAGAAACTATTTGCCAACCTCAAGAAGTGCAACTTTTGCAAGGATCATCCAGTTTTTCTTGGCTATGTCGTTTCCCAAAATGGAGTGGAAGTTGATGAAGAGAAGGTTAAAACTATCAAGGAGTGGCCAATTCCCACTAATGTTGCTGAAATCTAAAGTTTTCATGGTTTGGCAACCTTCTATAAACATTTTGTGAAAAATTATAGCACCATTGTGGTTCCTTTGACTGAGTGCATGAAGAAGGAAATAGAGTTTAAGTAGACTGAAGTAGCACAATGAAGTTTTGACTTGATTAATGAAAAGTTAAGTTTGACTCCCATAGTAGCATCACCTGATTTCTCTAAGATCTTAAAAGTGGAGTGTGATGCATTAAGAATTGGGACTGAAGTTGTTTTTAAAAAAGATAGGCATCCCATTGCCTATTTTAGTAAGAAGTTGAGTGGCCCTCGTCTTAACTACTGAACCTATGATAAAAAGTTTTATTCACTAATGCGAGCGTTAGAAAGTTGGCAACATTACTTATTGCCTAAGGAGTTCGCAATTCAGATGAATCATGAGTCATTAAAACATTCGAAGGGATAAAGTAAGCTGAATAGAAGACATGCCAAGTGGATGGAGTTCTTGAAGACATTTCCCTTTGTAATTAAGTGCAAGAAAAGAAATGTCAACATTGTAGCGGATGCACTTTTGTGAAGGTATGCATTAATCTTTATACTTAATACGAGATTAATAGGGTTTGATTTGATGATAGAGTTGTACAAAGAGGACCCATACTTTGCAAAGATCTATGAAGAGTGCATGAAAGGAGTAAAAGAGGGTTATTTTTGGCATAAAGGATTTCTCTTCAAATCTGGCTGATTATGCATTCCCTTTTGTTCAATTCAAGAGCTTTTGGTGCTTAAAGCTCATAGTGAAGGTCTTGCTAGACACTTTGGAGAAAAGAAAACATTAGAAGCAGTGAAAGCACACTTCTATTGGCCGGCAATGAATTGATATGTTCATAAAATTGTAGAAAGATATGTCATGTGCAAAAAGGCAAAGAGTAAGGAGATGGCATAAGGGTTATACATGCATTTGCCCGTACTTAAACATCCCTGGAAACATGTAAACATGGATTTTGTTTTAGGTTTACCTAAGACATCATGGGGAAAGGATTGGATAATGGTTATAGTAGATTACTTTTTGAAGATGTCATACTTCATTCCATGCCATAGAACTGATAATGCCAGCCATGTAGGTGATTTGCTTTTCAAAGAAATAGTTCAACTACATGGGATTCCTAATGTAACTGATTTGTTCTTTAAAGAAATAGTTCAACTACATGGGATTCCTAAGAGCATTGTTTCTGATCGTGATGCTAAATTTCTAAGCTATATGTGGAAGACTTTATGGAAGAAGCTTAGAACCAGGTTATTATTTAGCATAGCTTGTCATCCACAAACTGATGGGCAAACCAAGGTGGTGAGTAGAACACTTTCAACTTTGCTTAGGATGGTAGTGAACAAGAGCCTAAAGAATTGGGATGAGTGCTTGGCATATGTAGAGTTCACTTACAATCGTAGTGTACACAACATTACGAAGCATTCTCCTTCTAAGGTGGTCTATCGTTTCAACCCAACTACACCTCTTGATCTAGCACCGATACCAATTAGTGAGAGGAGTTGTATAATGGAGCTAAAAAGGCTCAAATGGTAAAAAATATGCATAAGGAAGTTAGAGAACAGATCGAGAAAAAGAACAAAGCTTATGAAAGATCGATAAACAAAAAAAGAAAACAAGTTCTATTTAAACCAGGAGATCTTGTATGGATGGATTCATCTTCGCAAGTAGAGGTTCCTTAATCAAAGGAAGACTAAGCTGATGCCTTGAGCTGATGGTCCTTTTAGGGTCCTGAGAAGGTAAATGATAATGCTTACAAGCTTGACCTACTAGAAGAACACAATGTGAGTACTACGTTCATTGTTCGAAATTTTACAGCCTACTTGGAAGACACCTTGGGTAATGGAGATGATATCGATTTGAGGTTAAATCCTTCTCAATAAGGGGGAAATGATGTGCCATATTATGGTTGGCCTAAGTTAGCAAGCCCAAAAGAGGAAAAGTTCAAGTATACAGGCCCAATCACACGATTAAGGGTTAAAAGAGTGAACTTGGTGTATTATGTGCTCGGTAAGAAAGATCTTTGAAGATTGTAGTAGTCTTTTTGAAGTAAAAAAGTCAGCATCATCCAAATTAGGAAAGTTTTGGTGTGCTAATTATTACTTAATTTCCAAGGCTTTCAGTTTTTATTTTAGGAAGGTTTTAATTCTTTAGCTTGCAAGGAAATTAATTCCATTGACTATTTTATTTTATGAAGGTTCTTTCCAAGAAAGTTTTACTTTCTTTATGGGCCAGCAATATCTTGATTAGTTATCTAGGATTTAGTTTCCTTTTCTTGTAAAAGCCTTTGGCCGTATTCTTTACTATAAATAAGAGACCTTATGCTTGTTTTTTAGGCATTCAGAGTTAATTAATAAAGTAATAATCAATTTTTTCTTTTATCCAAGCCTTCTTGGTGGTGAGTTTATGAGACTTATCTTTTAGGTTTCTCGTCCATAAAAGTGGCATCCAACCCTTGTATTGATTATGGCGAGGACTCTTATCAATCAATCAAGGTTTATTCTTCCATCCTTCCAACTTCCAAATTTCATATTTTTTTTATTTTCTTTTATTTTTGTTTTGAATCATTAGTGACCTATTTTCATTGAGTTATATTCTTATAAGGCTCATAAGTCTTCGATGGTGATATTCAAAGCATTCATAAATTTTTGTTCTTAATGAAACCTTCCAAAATATATGCCCGACATAGCTAGCCGAAATGTTAGTCAGTCAATAGTGGCATCCTATCAAAGTCTTCGATGATGATATTCGAAGTGTCCATACAATTAAAAGCAAATCCTTTGTGATCACCGGAATGCTTATATGCCAAATGTGAATAATAGGGAAGGTTTATTTGTTATTGGTCAGCTTTATTTGATTAAAAACCAATGAAGCATGATGTCTAACTTTGTCTAGTTAAGCAGAATGGTCAATTTCATAGGTTTTTTAGTTGATATATATATATATGTGTGTGTGTGTGTGTGTGTGTAAAAAAACAAAAACAAAAGAAAAACTTAAAAAAAAAATTTATAAGGCCTGAAAAAAATTATGCCTATTTGGTCTTTGCCCTACTCTTGATTCTTACAATGGTCAAAGAGGGGCAGCTATAGACACTTAATTTTGTCCCGTCCTCTTCCCTATCAGCCTAAAAATATTCTAAATATAAAATTAGGCACCTTTCCACTGGAGGTAAATTTTCTTTAAGGGGAATGTACATTTCCAAGATCCATTTAAACGTACTTAAATGACCACAGCTGCACGTGACAAAATTAGCACCATTTCAGGGGTTGCACAGAGTAAATCTTGGATAAAAAAGATGAATTCAAGGTAAAATTATTAGCTTTTGACTTTACACTTTTAAATTTTTGAAATTTATTTTTGTAGATGTTATCGTGGTCAAATTTTTCATTTGTAGTAATTTTTTTAGAATTTTTTGCTAAAATTAGGAACTTGACAATCGTATATTTTTATCGATACCAGTGTGCTATTTATGCTAATATGCACATCAAAAAATCAAAAATAATCAAGAAAAAATTTTTATTGGCATTTTATACTAGAAAGTGCCAAGTTGTCAACTTTTATAATTAAGTTTGAATTTGTTACAGCATCGTAAGTATTATAGTCGTAAAATTTTTTCGTTATAAATTGCTTCAGATTTTAGATTTTCATCTTTGTTTTTATAAATTAATATTTTGATTAAGGTGATGGATAAAATTCATTTTTTATAAAATTTAAACATATTTTTGAAATTTCTCTTGCTTTAAAATACAAGCGTTTCTTTATGTATAAAAATTTTCGATGGTATCTTCTGGAGTTTTAAACCTCAAAATTCTTTAAAAATTCTGATTTAATTACAATTAAATCAATTTTTCAAAATTCATTTTATTCTATAGGTTTTACATTTTCTTCTTGTTTTTAAAATACAGGGTTTTCTATTTCATAATTTTTTTTTCGAGAAGACTTTTCTATGTTTCTAATTTTTAAAAATCTTCAAATATTATTATTTAATTTATATTAAATCAGTTTCAAAAAAATTATTTTATTTTATGAGTTTTGCATTTTCCTTCATAATTTTCCCATGTTTCCAATATTCAGAGTTTTCTACTCTGTAATTTTTTCGGGGGGTGTTTTCTAAGTTTATAATTTTTAAAATTCTTTTAATATCTTCATTAAATTTATATTAAATCAGTTTTTCAAAATTTATTTTATTTTATGAGTTTTGCATTCTCGTCCATAATTTCCTTCGTTGCCAAAATATGAAGTTATCTACTCTGTAAATTTTTTGGAAGGATTTTTCTTGGTTTATATTTCTTTAAAAATTTTTTAAATGTTATTGTTTAGTTCATATTAAATCATTTTTTAAAAATTCAATTTATTTTTTGAGTTTTAGAATTTTTTCTGTTATAAGATATGGAGTTTTTTTTTACTTCCTAAATTTCTCCAAAGGGATTTTCTGAGTTAGTAACTTTTAAAATTCTTCAAATATTATTTTTTAAATTATATTAAATCAATTTTGAAAAAATCATTTTGTTTTGCGAGTTTTGCATTTTCTTTCATATTTTTTTTATTTTCAAAATACGGTGTTTTCTACTCCATAAATTTTTAGTAGGATTTTTTGGAGTTCATAATTTTTTAAAATTCTTTAAATATCATTGTTTAATCCCTATTAATTCAGTTTATAAAAATTCAATTTATTTTATGAGTTTTGTATTTTTTTCATAAATGATAATTTTTCCCGGTAAGGTTTTTTTCATATAATTTCAAAAGTTTTGGAGTTCCAATCAGTTTTTTTTCATTATTTCATTTTAAAACTTTGTTTATAATTAGTAATTATAAATTTCCTATTTTATTATTATTATTTTAATTTTATTTTAGTTATTAGTTAATTTCTACTAGCTCCATGGAAACTAGTCTAGTTAATTTCCAACTTTTCTCCTAACTAATCTAGTTGGTTTCTAATTACCTATTAGTGATATTATCAATGTAATCATGACAATATTTTTTGAATGACCCTTCATTGTTTGCCAAATTAATGTAAGTCTCATCTTTTTTTTTTCTAATAATGAGAAAAATATTAATAAAATTTATAAGTTAATTTTTTTCTTTGCTTTTATTGGATTTTCGGCAAAGAAGAAGATGGAGGATCCTCTTGGCCGAACCTCCCCCTCATATAAAAGGGAAAGGATTTGTTTTCATGAAAAAAAAATTTTGGTTAGCTAAAAAAATAGAAAATACTTGGAAATTTTTTAGTTTTCTAAGCTTTCTTAAGGTATAAGCTTCATTCTTTTTTTGTTTTTCTTCATTTTCCATCTCATTGATGATTCAAAACAATGTTAAGGCTCATGAATCTCCATCCACGTTGAAAGGCTAAACATGGTGATTTTAGTTTTTATTTTTTCATTTCTTCCATGAATTTTTCTAGCAAATTTTAAGGTTTGATAATGATGATTTTGTGTTTCCTTTCCTTTAATTTTAAGGTTTTAAGTTATTAGTAATATCTGTAAACTTAGGAACTAAATTGCAAATTTCATGAATTTTTTTAGGCCTTTCCTGGCTTGACCGAAAGCTTTATGGGCCTTAAAAATTTTGATGCATGCATTTATAAACATGATTTAGTCATTTTTAACACTTTAGGCTTCATTTTACAATTTTAGAAAGCTTAAGGACTAAACTGCAAAATATGAAAAATTATGCTTTATGGCTAAATGTGTTTGGCCGAACCTTTGTACATATTTTTGCCATGTTTTCTTTGTTGATTCCTTACTGATTCGATGACTTGTTGGTGATGTTCTGTGATATTTTATTATGTAGGGGTTGGAATATAATTTTAGAAAGTTTAAGAGTTTATTTTGTAAATTCTAGAAATAATTTTTTAAGGCCAAGGTGTTTTGCCAAATCTTTGTTGGTATTTTGCTTTTTTTCATATATATATATATATGCATGTGATTTTTATGATTTTTAGGTTGTTTTATTATGTAGGCATTAAAATGAAAATTTTAGAAAACCTAGGTCTAAATAGCAATTTTTAATATTTAAGGGGCAAAATGAACATTTAATAGTTTTAAAGATTTCTATTATTTCTATGGCCTTCCGTAGAGATATAGAAATGTTTAAAACTTTTCGCATTTGTTCAGTCTTTCGAAGGATGCGAAATCTAATTTTCAAAAATTTAAGGGCTTGATTGCAAATTTTGCATTTTTAGTCAAATTTAAAATTTTAGCTTTTCCAATTAGGCTAATTCATCTACTTTTCATCATTTTAGTGTCCATTAGGGTACCAGGATGTTTTTAAGTGGAAGGTTACCCTAGGGTTATTTTGGTAATTATCCTAAAACTGAATCCTAGATAGTAACCGGGATGCTTTTATGCCAAAGGTGCATATTTAGGATAGGTTCATCCAGTTTTGTTATTTTAGTACCCGTCAAGGTTACTGGGATACTTTCACGTTAAAGGTATATCTTCAGGGCATTTTGGTAATTTTATTCACTGGGATGCTTTAATGCTGAAGGTGAACTATTAGGATTTGTTTAGCCTTCCTAGATCATTTAGTGTCTTTTAGGGTATCGAGATAATTTTATGTCAAAGATGTATCATAGGGGCATTTTGGTAATTTTTTAAAACCAAATCATAGATGGTAACCAGAATGCTTTTAAGCTAGGTGCATATTTAGGATAGGTTCATCTAGTTTTTAATATTTTAGCACCCATCAGGGTTACCGAGATACTTTGATGTTATAGAGGTACCCTAAGGGTATTTTGGTAATTTTTTTAAAATCGAATCCTAGATAGTAATCGAGATCCTTTCATGTCTAAATTCCATGTTTAGCATAGGTGCATCCAATTTTCATCATTTTAGTGCCCATCAGGGTTACTAGGATACTTTCACATCAAAGGTATACCCTAAACGCATTTTGGTAATTTTTTCACTAGGATGCTTCTATGCCGAAGGTGAACTTTTAGGATTAGTTCAGCCTTCCTAGATCATTTAGTGTCCACTAGGGTATCAAGATACTTTCACGTCGAAGGTGTACCCTAGAGGCATTTTGATAATTTTCCTAAAACTAAATCCTAAATAGTAACGGGGATGCTTTTATGCTAGGTGCATATTTAGGATAGGTTCATCCAGTTTTCATTATTTTAGCGCCTATCAGGGTTATCGAGAAACTTTCAAGCTGAAGGTACACTTTAAGGGTATTTTGATAATTTTTTATTAGGATACTTTTATGTTAAAGGTGAATTTTTAGGATTAGTTTAGTCTTCTTAGATAATTTAGTGTCCATTAGGGTACCAGGATACTTTCATGTCGAAGGTGTACCCAAAGGGCATTTTGGTAATTTTTCTAAAATCAAATCCTAGATAGTAACCATTATGCTTTTATGCCAGGTGCATATTTAGGATAGGTTCATCCAGTTTTCATTATTTTAGCACCCGTTGGGTTACCGGATACTTTCACGTTAAAGGTATATCCTAAGGGCATTTTGATAATTTTTTAGTGAGATGCTTTTATGTCAAAGCTGAGTTTTTAGGGTTAGTTTAGCCTTCCTAGATCATTTAGTGTCGATTAGGGTACCAATGATACTTGCACGTCGAACGTGTACCCTAGGGGTGGTAATTCTTCTAAAATTGAATCCTAGATAGTAATCGGGATGTTTTTATGCCAAAAGTGCACATTTAGGATATGTTCACCAATTTTTATTATTTTAGTGCCCTTTAGGGTTGTCATAATACTTTTACATCGAAAGTATGCTTTAAAGGCATTTTGATAATTTTTACTAGAATGCTTTTATGTTGAAAGTGAATTTTTAGTATTAGTTTAGCCTTTCTTGATGATTTTAAGGTCCATTAGGGTTACCAGGGTATTTTCATGTCGAAGGTATACTCTAAGGGCATTTTCATAATTTTTTGAGTCTAGTCCTAGATAAGCATTAGGGTGCTTTTAGGCCAAAAGTGCATATTTATGATAGGTTCACCTTTTTTCTTTAAGGATTTTCAGGATGCTTTAATGTAAAAGGCATACCCTCGAGGCATTTTCATAATTTTGTATTAAAACTAAATCCTATATGAGTATTAGGATACTTTCATGTCAAAAATACATGTTAAGAATATGTTCATTATATTAGGTCATTTCTAGATCACAGAGTCTGTATATTTTAATAATAAAATTATTCTTATAATCGAGTCTTTTAGGATACTGGAATACTTTTATGTCAAAGGTGTACTTGAAGGGACATGTTGGTCATATCAACCACATTCAAATCCTTAGAGTCAAATTTAGTACATTTTTCGTCTAAACCAGTCTCAAAAAGATTTTTATTTTATTAATTCTTATAATAAAATTAGAATTTTTGTAAATTAAGGCAATGTCTCTGATGTTAAAATAATATGTCAAATTCCTACCAAAATATGCGAAGGATTCTATGGATTATTTTAATAACAAGACACCCTTGGAAGTTGTGATTTTTCAATTTTTGTAAAAGTAAAATCTTTTGTATTCCAAAGGTTCTCCAACGGGGTACGATAGAGAATGATAAAAATCTTCGTGTTCTCATGGTTCTCCAAGAGGGTTTGGAAGAAATTTTGATTTTCAAATGCATCAAAACTTGACTTTCTCAAAACAATAAATTTCTTGAATAAAATATTATGGGAATTATAATTAAATATTAAAATTTATGCTAGCACGAGATTAATAAGGTATTGATTATTGGGCATCATGAGAAGGTCAATCCTTACTTGTGATTATAACAGACTCCCAAACCCTTTTAAGCAATCTCTGGTATGAGTGCAAACCTCAGAGCATATTTTATGGGCTTCACAACCCTTGAAATGCAAACTCTAGCTGTCATCTAGTCTCCCTTGGCCAAAATAAGATTGGTGGCGACTCCAAAATAAATGGACTATTTAGAGTTAAGTCGAGTAAGCAATTCATCTTGACAATTAAGTCCCTAGGTACAAAAAAATGCTAAGTAATAATGACACCAAATAAAAGAAAATAATGATATATATATATATATAGAAACAAGGGGTACACTTACCATTTTTAAGTCGGGCTAGTCGAGATTATTATTCAGGCCATGTTGTTACAAGGACATCTTCGATAGACATTTAAGTGACTTATACTAAATGGACTTCTCATTCGAGTCATGCTCAGTGAAATTGTTTCCACAAAACAAGCACCCATATTGATAAGGATCAAAAGATAAATCAAAAGATAATAGAGGATGATAAAGATCACAAGTTAATATCTTTTTGTAACTAATAATATTAGATAAAAATCAAATAATCTTGTAATTGATAATATCTTTTAGGAGTTATCTTTTAGGAATTATCTTGTAATTGATAATATCTTCTAGGAGTTATCTTTTAGGAGTACAAATCATAACCCCTATGAAACTAATATAAATAGGGGTCATTCCATTGTATTCAGCATTAAGAAATAATAAATTCTCTTTTTCAATTGAGAGTCATTTCTCTCTTATAATTTTTGAGCCATTTTTGGCGTCAGAGCTGAGTTTCAGAGACGGGGAATATCTGAAAAACAGCCTGAAGTTAAAGACTTCAAAATAGTCCAACAAGAGTTGTCATTGTCAACTTTGAAATTCATAGTTTCAATCCTTTATCAACCAAAAAAAGGTCTCCACCGTGTTCAAGAGGTCGAAAAACCTTCATTTGGAAAGTTTCATAGCTTGAAGGTATAGCACGCGCTTCCGCATACCATTGCCAGAAAACCACATGCCACACGCACCAGCCAAAGGTTGAAGACAACCACGTCAGTTGCCACGTCAGCACTGAGGTGTCCAGTTAGTGACACATCAGCCACACATAACATGCCATATCGCCACATCATCATCCACGTCAGCACTATGTCCAGTCATCACCACGTCACCCAACCATCACCTGCTACCCTACAATATGCCTCCAAGACGAAGATCTGTGCACGAAGTTGAAATAGAACAATTGTGACGACAAGTTCAATTATTACAAGAGATGGTGCATGTTCAACGAGCCCAGTTTGGTGCACAAGGAAAGCAAATAGAAGATGATTCAGATAGTAGCGATACTTCATTAGCCGGCAATCATCAACCTCAGAGACTGATAGTCCATAGCAACGATATCAAAGTGGACATTCTAGATTTTAAAGGGACGGTCCAACCAGACGAGTTTGTAGAGTAACTCTAAACAGCTGAACGAGTCTTCGAATATAAAGAGGTGCCAGAGGACCAAAAAGTCAAAATTGTTGCCATCAAGCTTAAGAAGCATGCTTCCATATGGTGGGAAAATCTTAAGCGGAAGCATGAACGTGAAGGGAAAAACAAGATTCGAATGTGGGAAAAGATGAGACGTGAACTCACATGTAATTCCTACCCAAACATTATTATCAAGATTGTTTTCTTCAACTACATAATCTCTGCCAAAAGACTCTGTCTATAGAGGAATATACGAGGAAATTTGAAAAACTCATGATGAAATGTGATATCCAAAAAAAAAAGAGCAAAAAATAGCCCGCTACCTTGGAGGATTAAACACTAACATCGCCCATCAGGTTTAGCTTCAACAATACTAGACTTTAGATGACGTCATTCGTCTAGCCATCCGTGTTAAGAAGCAATTACCGAGAAAACCTTTTTACCAACCTCTTTCCTCTACCAAGAATTCTTTTGATGTCTGTAGGACTCCAGTTCAGCAACCCAGCTCTTCAAGTAAGCTTCCACCTAAAGCTGCCAGAGAATCTAGCTCCAAAGCACCTAAGTGCTTTAAATGCCAAGGTTTCGGCCACATTGCTTCAGAATGTCCAAACCGCAAGGTTGTCACCATTATTGAAGGAGAAGCTTATGAAGCATATAAAGAATAAACGAGCCTGTATTTGATGAGGAGCCAATATTAGATGAAGAAGTCATGCCCGCCAACCATGGTGAAACACTGGTGATCAGGGGAAGCTTGCACACAGCGCAAGCAAAAGAGGAGTCATGGCTATGTCATAATATTTTTCACACCCGTTGTATTACCCAAGGCAAAGTATGTGATGTAATTATTGACAATGGAAGTTGTGAGAATGTAGTATCCAACAACATTGTGGAGAAGCTGAACTTATCCACTCAAGTTCATCCATATCCATACAAATTACAATGGTTCAATAAGGGAAATGAGGTTAAAGTTTCTAAGCAATGCCTTGTTTTTTTTTTCAATTGGCAAGAAGTATCAAGATGAAGTATGGTGTAATGTTGTTCCCATGGATGCCTATCATCTTCTACTAGGGAGACCCTGGCAATATGATCGCCATGCTTTATACGACGATCATGCGAAGACTTATTCCTTTGTGAAAGATGGAGTGAAGATCAAGCTAACACCATTGCCACCTAGTGAATATAACCAAAGCAAGAATAAGTCCAAGCCGCTAGTGTCCTTAATTGCCAAGGAACAATTCAAGGTGACAAAAGCGGAAGCCCAAACCATGGGATTGATCTTGTTGCTTAAGTCAAGTGAAAGAACCACCATTCTGCCAAAAATCAAATAATTGCTAGCTAAATTTTAAGATGTCGTACTCGATAAAATTCCACCTAGACTACCACCCATACGTGATATCCAACACACAATTGACCTAAACCCAGAAGCAGTACTTCCTAATAAACCTGCTTACAGGATGAGTCCCCAAGAACATGCAAAAGTTCAATGACAAGTTGAAGAGTTGTTAAAGAAAGGAATCCAAAACAAAACTTAAAATATAAGGCTCAGCGTGACAAGCATAGGAGAAAAAAGACTTTCAAAGTAGAAGATTTGGTATGGATACACTTGCGAAAGGAACGATTTCCAAATCAGCCAAATTCCAAGTTATCACCCCAAGCCGATGGTCTGCTCAAAGTTGTGTAGAAAATCAACAACAATGCATACAAAGTTGAACAACCAGACGCTTATGGAGTCTCTGCTACTTTCAATGTCACTGATATTTCGCCATACTTTGAGGACGATGCTGAGTTTGACTCAAGGGCGAGTCAAGTCCAACTCGGGGAGAATGATAAGGATCAAAAGATAAATCAAAAAATAATAGAGAATGATAAAGATCATAAGATAATATCTTTTTGTAACTGATAATATTAGATAAAAATCAAATAATCTTATAAATCAAATTATCTTATAATTGATAATAGCTTCTAGGAGTTATCTTTTAGGAATTATCTTGTAATTGATAATATCTTCTAGGAGTTATCTTTTAGGAGTACAAATCATAACACCCTATGAAACTAGTATAAATAGGGGTCATTCCATTGTATTCAGCATCAAGAAATAATAAATTCTCTTCTTCAATTAAGAGTCATTTCTCTCTTATAATTTTTAAGCCACATATGCTATCCCCAAGTATGTCATATACTTCAACTGCTATAAGATCAAAGAATCGCATGCAGGCTTAGCATAGACTAGTCTTTGTGCATTGCCAATGCCCTGTCATGATAATATTATGACTAGGAATATTTTTAGAAGCATGGCTCTGATGCATAAAGATTTCATTGTTGTAACTCATTACTATCTTTACAAGGCAATTGTGTTTTAAAGGCTTCATCCAATTAGTGTTTGCATGAATGTCAATCATACCACTAACATGAAGAAAAACTTATGTTACATTAACCTAGTAATGTGTATGTTGTTATTAACCATGTATCTCATGTCGCAATTGGATTGGTTCAAGGGCATACACCAACAATATTACATTTAGAATAGGTTTATAAATGATTAGTTCCTAGCATAAAAACAATAATTTTACATGTTTGTTAAATTGTTTGTCTAGAATGATTTTCGATAAGTTTTCACCAAAAAAAAGGCCTTAGCTCATTCAATCCATGAGTGATTAGAGATTTGGTTTTGTTAAATAAGTTATTTCAAGAACAATATGGGGAAATTTAAATAAATATTTGAATTTAGAGCTAATTTGGACCATAAAACAAATATTTTTTTAAGTGTTTTAATTAGATTTTGTGAAATAAACTTATAGAGTTCTAATAGGAGCCACAAGGAATGGTTTAGGTATGTTTAATGTGGTTGTTTAAAGTCACTTGCCTATAAGTTACAGCACTCAAGTGAGTGGCATCGGTGTGCCTCTTACTAGTTAAAAATAAATAAGTATAAATAAAGGCGACAAAAGCGAGTCATTCTTATGACTCTAAAGCATATTACCAATGTTGGTGCTTGTTGTTCTAGTCGAGTCATTTAGAGATTTTTTGTTGTTTTGGTTAGAAAAATTAGAAATAAGTGTTCATGATCACATTTTATTATAGAGTTATTGCAGTGATTTTATTTTTGTTCGTATTTCTAGTGGTATTAATTTTTATTTTTATTTTTCTGCAATCTCATCAAAGGGGCAGTGTAGTAGGCTTTTAAAACATTCAATTTCATGATTGGTCGTGCTTGAAAAAAATTTTGCAACATGAGTTGTTCAGATGGCTTTATTTTAATAATACTGCTATAATACAATTGTATTTAGTGGGGATAATCTTCTTTTTTTAGATTTTTTTATATTTTTAAATTAAAATAAAATAACTAAGCTTTCCAACCATGTACGACTCGTCCAATAGGTATACAAGAAGAATCGAAAAGAAAATCCACAATGTAAGCTGTTTAGACATGCTGTGCTATGCAGTAACGTCTAATAAAAGAATTCAATTGATATCCAAAAAGATTTTTAGGGAAATTTTAGTATTTTTAGTTTGATCTATATTAAGTCAAGATTCATAAGAATTTTAGTTTTTAATTTTATGTGTTAGGATTAGTCCAGAATAAATTTGAAGAACTTAAAATGTCAAAATTGCTAAGTATCTCAAAGTTTCTCCAAGTTTAGGTGTCCACTATTTCAAAGCATTCGGATGCCTCGAAATTGGTTTCGAAAGTGTCTTTTAGAGAGTCACTAGGTCTACCGATGTCTAATAGTTTCTAATGGCTCATATAAAAGTTCTCAAGTTAAAAATAAATAAATAAATAAAATTGATTTCTACGTTATTTGGAAAGTTATATTTCCTTCAATTTAGTCCCTGTGTTCCATTTTATAATTTCTTTTAAATAAAATCTAGTTTTATAAATAATTTTGATTTGATATTAGAACTGTAAATATTTGTGGAGTCATACACTTTAGTGAAATTTTCCATTTTAGAAGAACTTTTTTGCTCCGAATCAAGCTGTAAATTAAAATTTGACCTAAACCCAAATTTGGTTGCTTTCATGGATACCTGATATGAGTCTCAAGATACATGTTTTCATTTTTTGTTAGTATATGATTGGTTTTCATGAATAAATGGGTGATTATGGTTGAATATTTGAATAATTGAAATAGAGAATAATGTAATTTGGATACATGTAATCAATTGGTACCAAGTTTTAGGCATCACAAGAGGGATCAAATCTTTACTTATGGTGTAACCAACTCTGAAGCCCAACTTTATAGATCTCTGGTATACATAGGTCGTAAAATTAATTTTTTAGAGTTTTGTAACTCTTTAATGAATTGTTTTAATAGGTGCCCGATCACAGCTAGCCTATAAAAGCTCAGTAGCAACTCTTTAACCCAACCATCTCCAATCTCGATACAAAAAGTTTAGACAAGCAATTCGCTTCGACGACTAGGGCCCTACAATGAATAGAAGTGTTGTCTACTTTGCTATGTTGAAACTCATATCTTGATATATTACAACAATCATCCTACATGCACAAGGGTAAAACTGACCCATCTCAACTTTACAAATTTCCTTGTGGTTTATATTGATGGTGTAAAGGAATTTTTTTTACACTTACACTATATTTTCCAAAAATTTTACGTTATACCTAGTCTGATGCTTAACAATGTAAAGTTTGAGACTTTCAGACCAATGTAGATCTTTGGGTGACTCAAGCCAAACAATAGAGTACTTGTTTTAAGCTAAGGACCGTCCTAGTTAGATACCTAGGGATACATTTGATTTTGAGACAACTAATAGTTAGGCACTATGATGCAGTTATCCAGAAGATCACAACCAAGATCAATAGCTTGTTTTCAAGCATATTGTATTATACAAGCTATCTCTATCTTGTCCAATCTATCTTATTTGGGTTGCAAAATTGGTAGCACTCTATGTTCCTACTTTAAAGCATCGTGATACAAAAGATTAACAAAATGCACTCTACATTCCTTTAGAAGAGGGAGGAAACCAATGCATAGGGGGTTAAAGGTAAGCTAGGAGATTGTATGTTTCCCAAAAAATGAAAAAAGTCTTGACTTGAAGAACCTTAAGGTTTGCAACATCTCTTGTATATTAAAGCCTATCTAAACTATGTTCAATGAATCTAGCACCTTAGGGGTGGCATGGATAAAGGCCTACCCCTTGAAAAGGATTAAGTTTTGGTAGTTCAAAATCCCAAGGTTATATAATTTAAGTTGGAGGAGTATTTTAAAGCTTAAAGGTATTACTCAAAACCTTATCATATTGCTAAACAAAGCAAATGAAAGTGTTGTGTGGATTGCCTTAATTTTTGACTGTTTCTCGATCTTTGATAGATGGAAGCATTTGATGTTAGTATAAGCTTTGCAAACCAATCAAGTTTGCTTGCGATGCACTAGCTTTTAGCTATTTCACATAATATACATTATTCAATTAATTAATTAATTTAAATGAGGTATTTCTTTATCCATAGGTTTGATTATGATCATTATAAACTGCTTATGAAGATAAAGCCTATGAAACACATTGGCCTTGCAAAGGAACTGTAAAAAGTTACAACTATAAGATCCTTATGCATCAAAATCATGTTTCTAAACCATTGTTTGTAACTATATTGTCAAGATAAGGCATTGACAATGCGTAAAAACTAGTACATATAATGCTTCCATGCATATGATGCATACAACTGATCTCATAAATTAAAGTATAATGATACTCGGGGATAATATATGGGTGTTTATTATGATAACAAGTTGATTGAACATAACTTGCTATAAGAGTTCCATTTGGTATCTCATGAAAATGTCTATGAAATATTCTTATATGTCAATAGTGCAAATAATCCTTAGACACGTGATACAGGATCACCTTTTACATGGATTCTCATATTTAGAGATAATCACAAACAGGTCCACAAAGATGGGTGGTGAAGGTACGTTGGTTTAGGTATGATAAGAAATATTTTGAAGGTAGGAAAATGGTCAAAGAAAGTTTATCATCCCATGTGATATCATGGGACATATCTCATTTGTTCATGGCCCTATTAACTTAGAAGTCCAAGGTCAAAGGAATATTGATCATGGAGTTAACACATAAAGGCTGTAAGACTAACATGGAAATTGCAAAAAGTAAACATTGGACCTTGCTTTTGCCTTTTTCTATGATATATGATAAGGATCGAATTAACTAACATACTATACATTGGAAAGCTTATCAAACCATATTGATTCTCTTGATATTGGGGTGGCCATATGCATTTTGCTAGATGCTACTCATTGTCTATAAATATAAATATTCTTAACTGAATTAATTTATACTTATTGCCAATGCGTTAAGAGCCTAATGGATTAAACATATAAAAGTGATTTTATGGAATTAAAATGGGATTAGATTAAATTGTAAAGATATTGATCTCTTAAGGACTTAATTGAAAAAATTAATTACGTGCAAGGGACTAAGTGCAATGAGACCATAATACAATATTGCACTTAAGCTAAATTATTTAATAACATGTTTAACTGTCCCAATTTTTTTGTTATGCTTTGAAGCTCTAAGCATCATTTTAGACGTAGTGAACGAAAAATGTTTTTTCTCTTCGTGAAAGTGTTCCCTTAATCTAAGCGTTATTTTAGAAGTAGTGAAAGAAAAACCTTTTTCTCTCTTGGTGAAAGTGTTCAATTAAGGGAAAGCTTTTAAACCTAAGCCTCCACCAGGACTCCTAGTAGAACACAATCCTTACCATGTGAAGTTTCTCAAGTCACCTGTGTGGATCAGTGTTAGAGGTCGAACAATTAGATAGCCTTGGTTTGCAACAACAAGGTTCGGTGTGGTCACAAGCAAAGTTCAAATTTAATTAAGGACTTTTTCAATTCTATAGCTTAAACAATGATTTTATTTTTTCTTATTCTTAATGGATTTTTACATTGGTTAAAAGCACATAAATTGATCATTCTAGGGAATTCATAATTTATTTTGCCCCGCGTGTAAGTAAGTTTAATTTATATGAAATTAGATTTATTTTAATTCGGTTGAATATGGTTTGAATTCCAACAATTGAGGACTAAACAAGCTGGTGTTTCTTGGCACACCTTGATAAGGGTTTCACTAAAATTACAGAAGTTTTCTTTCATAACTTGCTACCTATAACTAACAAGCTAGGTAAGCTAGGTACTTTAGCCTGATTGAAAGCTACACAATACATATTCAATCTGACCTTTGTTTACTATGCTCCAAAGAGAAAGAAAATAGAGACCAATTATTCTTCGCTTGCCCTACTCAAAGTGGATTTGACAAAAAGTTCTTACCACCTCGGTTATTAATAGACTTACATATACAGCAACTATATGTTGCATTTGGTGGAAGAGAAACTTGAAGAGACATTCAACCAAAGGGAAAACCCAAAGGAGCTATTCTAATTGATTGCTACAATTATATGAACATATTTTTGCATAATATATATTAGTCATAATTCAGGATGAAAGACGAATTAATGTATTTCATTAATTTGAATTGGTTATTTATATATATATATTTGAGTTATCATTATATCATTGTTATTCTGCCTTCATTTAGATTTACACGTTAAAGTAAATGTAAGCAAATATGGCTCATTAACTATTTATGTTTATACCATTAGAATGTTGCATATAATGGACTTTATATATAGAAAGACAACATTGTAAGGTAAATTAGAATGTTGCATATAATGGACTTTATATACATAAAAACAACATTGTAAGGTAAGTAGTGTAAATCGATAGTCCATAGTCTATAAGGTTAATGTAACCAATTAACTCATGTTAAGACTATTATGTCGTCTCAATCTAATAGGAGACATGGCTTGTCTTGGTCACTTAGAGCGATTTGACTACTAAGTAAAGACATAAATATATTACCTAGAGGTGGTGATATATTAGACTGGACACAGTGCAATTAGTCTATTAATAAGTCCATTTACATGGATTAATTCACTTTTGAATTTCATTGTATTAATTACCTTAATCCTGAGTAAATAATTAACTCCATGTGTATAACTTGTATGATTTGATGTTCCAAAGGCTAAAGCATCTCGAAGTAGTAAGCTAGTGGATCGGTTCGTTGGGCATATGACTTATACTCGATGAGCATTACTTATAGATGTGGAATTATAGCTCTCATACGGTGTAGTGAAATGGACAAGGCCTCGATCATTTGTATATCAAATGATAAATTGTTCACGTTGTGATGAACAATCATTTTCACATATAAAGTATAATGGAACTTTAAAAAGAAGTGATCAAGTATGTGAAACAAACTTTTAACCTTAAGTTGTTCACAGATATAATATAAGGGTATCACACAAATGACAAGGTCATTAGACTAAAAGGCTATTTATAAAGCTTACGTAATACAGTATATAATTAGGAGTGAAGTCTCAGGACTTTAATGGTATGTTCCTAGATTAATAATTATGCGATTATTTATTGAGGATATAATAATTAATACATAGATTATTGGAGCCTAATTATATATATCTAATTGGTCCCTCCACTTGCTCAATGTAATTTCTTAACAAATTTGTTATTGATCGGAACATTCGAAAAAGAAAGACTCTCAATATAGTGAAGTGGTATGCCGGATTTACTCATTTAAGAACTATAGGCATTTTCTTCAGTAAATAAATGAAAATAATTTTTGGCATTATTTATGTAGAATATATATTTAATTTGATTAAATATTTATTTAGACAAGAATTAATAATTTAAATTAACTATATTTATTTTTTTGATAAATATAAGAATTAATTTAAATTAAATAGATATAGGAAAATTAACTATTTTTATAATTAATTTAATATCTATTAAGACTTGTTTAAATATTTATTTGTAAAATAAATAAGGATAATATTCTATATAAATTTAAAAAATATTTTATTTATTTATTTTAATTTACAATTGAATTAATTATTTTATTATAGTTAATTTCATTTTGATAATTAGTACATAATTATTTTACTCGAATAAAATTGTCATTATTTTATTCGAATTCAAATTAGAATTGAAGTTATGAAAAATTATTGGGCTAAATAAAATTAATAGTTTAATCAAAACGAATTAGTATTCAAATTAAACGAGCTAAATTTCATAAAATTTTTTTAGATCAAAATTTTGTCTATAGACACTAGGGTTTGGGCTAAATTATAGTGGGCACCAATACTAGGGTTGGCACCACATATTGGTTTTATAAAATTAATAAAATAATTATTTTAATTAAAAAAATTAAAATTGAGACTATCTTGTTGCCTGATATAAATAAGAGACTTATGCTTAGAGTTATTTCTTAGACTTTGGTGCCACAACTATAGGTTTTTAATCACAATATCTTGTGATTCTAAACCTTGTGGCACAAGGTGATCATTAAAGAGAATCAAGCCGTATGAATTCAAAGTTGATCGAAACCAAGAGTGCCCACACATTTTACCATCCAGGAATTGTAGAATAACGGAGGTTGAAGTTTTCACACGAATCTAGAAATCCTTGAACAACATCTTCATATCTATAACTCAAATAATTGCTTAAGAAGGTTTTATTCCATATAATAATAGGATTTCGTACTTTCGAATTAAAATTTCACTGTGCATTTTATCAATTTTTTTTACAGATAATTCTCTATGTAGAATGTGGGATATAAGCCACGATTTAAAATGTAAAAACTACACCATGATTACTGTGTAGCAGACTTTTCTGCTTGCTTTTGGATATCAATGAAATTTGCCTATTCCCCGCCACCACCCCCCCCCCCCAAAAAAAAGAAGGAAAAAAATTGTTACCCATCGATCCCTAACGATAAGTATGCGTTATTTAGACAGACGTTAGGATTATTATTGTAGAATGTATTTATTAGGGATTGAGCTATGTTCATTTGATAATTTATTTAGTGTTCATATATATATATATATATATAATGAAAAATACAGGGCAACATATTAATAATGTTTGTAATATTTAAAACTTTAATATAATTTAATTATTTCCAGAATTCATTCAGAAAACGAAAATTTTAAGCTTGCATTGTTAACTTCAATCAGAAGAAAAGAGTTGGCAGAAAGTCGAATTAACTTCGGCTAGTTCGGAAGTGAAGACCAACTTGTCTCCGGAGTAAGTCTAGTTATCTTTGCAAAGATTTATCGGCCTTGTACCCTTTTTCCTTTTTTCTTTTTTTTTTGCCGCGCCCGGGGGGCGGGGGGGTGGTAAATTAATTAATTGGCCCTGTTTCATACCATTCATGATGATTCAATCAACTAATTTTACACAAGAAAATCATGCATTCATATTAGAGGCACATTTGTTAGGAGGAACATCAGGAAATTTGTTAGTTACTGCATTTTCAATGAATACATTTTAAATCTATATAAACCACACAATCCACGAAAATAAGAAGTGGAGGCGATATTCTCAAAACATCTAAGACAGACGAATTAAACAAGAAACTTACTACAATCTTTCCTACCAGCAACATAAACAACTGGCCTCAATAAAAAGATTACGAACCACACTACAAGAAACAAATTAGAACACCTTCAATCGATCAGCTCCACAACATCAACAAGATCCGCTACTTTCTGTACAACGGATCTGGTTAGAGATCTGGAGTTAAAAAACCTGCCTTTCTATAGCCGCAGGTTATGTAGGTTAGAATTTGTAAGTGCTTTTGCAAAGTAATTGCGGATCTCTGGAATTATGCGCTGGATTAGATGCAAGTGCCTGCAATTATATTCAAGCATGAGTAGAAATTTTCAGCAGTTGTCATTGATTTTAGTACACAAAAAAAAAATTACAGACCAGTACCACAATGATGGTGAAACCTAAGCATTTGACAAATCCCGCTTTGAATAGCCCAAAGACACTATCAATCCAACATTATATGTAGAAAGATTTTAATATCAGACTCCTCTTGTATATACCCTTCTCACCTAGCTCAACACTTGGCTAAATTATAAGGTTTCCAAATGGCACATCAAAAATTATAAGAGGCAGTCACCAAAAAGCTTTAAATTCTTCTAATCCTTATTATACATTAAGAAGAAACTCCCCAGCTTCCAAGCCTGGTAATATTGCAGCTAACATCCTAAACTTTCAACATCCCCCAGGCCCAAACACTACGACACTGATCAAAAGCATTCACCACGGAATTACCAAACAGAAGGGGCAATGGAAAATTGCAACCAACACACTAACAGATCCAGAATCTCCAATTCTTCGTGGTTTGATAGAAGTAGGACAGACAGCTAAAAGGTGTAGACAGAACAATTAAACTGCAATGCTGTATGTGTGCGCGCGTGTGTGTATATATGTATATATATATATATATGATGTTTGCCATACAGTTAAATTCATCAAGAAGGGGAGGGATGTGGCGAGTAATTTTAAGTAAATACCCGGGTCTCGTGCTCAATTTATAGAAATGCTCCAATATAAACAAAATGCAAGTCTGCCTCAATGATATGGCATGAAAAGCTTCAGAGAGATCATACATGCTTGAAACATTTTCCAGTGATACATCCTTCAATTGAAAGATGGCAATAATTAGATGCCAATTCCCATTTTAAAGCAGCAAAAGAATTCAAAATATACATAGACAACTTTTTTGGCTCACCTGTGCAATTGTATACTCGCAAAGTCGCTGAAGTCCCTGCAAAAGATATTGATCAGCTGCTCTCAGCAGATCTTGTGCAATATCCAATGTAACATCTACTGATCCAGTGTATATAAATCTGTACAAAGAACGATATATCAACCACATAAATGACGCTCAAAAAGAACAAAATGAAGTAAATCCAGTACATATATATCAGGATCAAAGAATCAGTAATACCTCATCATCAACTCAAAAACCTCCCATCTAATGTTCGGAATTTCAATATCCCTTGCATCTTTCTCCTGCATCACAGGGCAAGAGGAATTTATAAATGAAAATCATGTAGCTAGAAAACATTGTTTCCATTTGATAGAAATCAAGAGAAAGTAGGTAGGAATGCTTTATTTCACTAGTATTGAATATCAGCCTACTCTAGGGTATTTATACAAGAGTTTGGGTTGATTATAGTTGACCAGAATTTTAAAAACTAATCCTAGATAAGATGGAAACTGTACAACAAATCCCTTAACTTA
>JBBYHO010135450.1:8023-38651 GCA_038382025.1 Adansonia gregorii | reverse complement strand
TATATATATATATATATATGTAAATTCTAGGTAAAATTTTCGGAAAAGGTCCTTCTAGATTTTATAGCAGTCATTGGAGCATGTTTGTCATGTGTGGATGTCATTTTGCTTGTGAAGAAAACATTTCATGGAGATTTTGTCTTATATCATGAGTGGCTTTTCAGATTTTCGCTTTTCATGATCTGGGTAAGCTTTCCTATCTGTAAGTTATTGGCTTTTTTGCTAAGAGCTTTAAGCAGTTTTTTACTTTTATGAACTTTATTTTGGCATCTTAATACATCTTTATCTGATTCTTTATATTGAAAATGTATTTAGGCAACTATCGTATTCTCCTTGAGGTGCGCCTGTTTTCAACACATAGTTTGTGATATGGTCCTCTGTATATGGTGGATTGTAAAACCACTCTTTGGAATCCCCCATTTGCAAACAACGTTCTCGTCAATGGAGGTATCACTTTGTTTTCCTTTCAGAAATTTATTTCAATATATTGAGTGGTTCTATATAATTTATGGTGCTATTCATGATGCCAGTTTTTATTGGTGTTTTATCGTTCCACTTTGGGTGTCAAGTTTGCTTACTTTTTGTATGTTTTATTTCTGTTTGCTTCCTAGACCATGTAATGCACATGTCAATAGGTTTAAGGGCTTGGCATCTCATATCATGATAATGTGAAGGGTATGCTTGGTAGAGTGGAAAAGTGAAAGGATGGAAAAGGAAGAGTCAAAAAGTGGGAAAAAAAAAATAAATTTTGGGTGTGCTTGGTGGGAAAGA
The DNA here is from genome assembly GCA_038382025.1 of Adansonia gregorii. NCBI lineage: Eukaryota > Viridiplantae > Streptophyta > Magnoliopsida > Malvales > Malvaceae > Adansonia > Adansonia gregorii. The sequence goes on along the minus strand of JBBYHO010135450.1, from coordinate 37,880 downwards.
AAATGAGAGGAAAGAAAATAGGAAAGATTAGCATTTTTCATACCTATTAACAAAAAGAAATCACTCCAAATTGGAAAGAAAAGAAGAAAGAAGATGAAATCGGTGTGAGTTAAGTGTGTATATTTACAAGATTATCTATAATCTTTTTAAATTTTATTTTTCATCTCAACTTTCAATGGGTAAAATGGTAAAACGATTACTTTCCTCTTGTTTTTCAATCACACCAAGCAATAGATGGAAAGAAAATTATTTTTTCTTTTCAGTTTTCCATCTTTCCTACTAAGCACACCAATGAATAGAAAAAATATATTTTCTTTCCTACCAAGCACATCTTTTCAATTCTCTTTCCACCCAACCAAGCAAAACCAAAATGTTAACCCTACAATAAGATAGTATGACATCTTGTCCTAGTAATAAAAGGATGTTTAAAAGAATAAGATACTATATGAATGCTTTTATGGTACAATGCGATCTAAATAGAGGAGAAAAGACAGACATATTATTGAGGGCTAAAAGAAATGATCACATCTTGCACAATGTTGAGAAAGTAAAGCCATTTTAGTTGATTCAACATCCTACTTCACGCAGTTTCAGTTTGTAATATCTGCTTCCATTGTCTTCGTAATGGTGAATGAGTAAACTTCTGGGAGTCCAGACTTATTCATGTGACAAGTCAATACCCCAAATGAGAGTCCTGCAAAAATATCATTGGTGCCTATCTGTGAAGTGTTCATGGATATGAATATTACATATATTACTAGAAAGCAATATTGAACCATTTGGTTTTAGTTTCCAGTTCAGCTTGCTATATTGAGTCAATGATGTTGTGATAAAATCTTTAGATCAAGCCTTATCTTTTTCCATAATTATCCAAAGTCCAATATCTAGTTCTTGTCAAAGCATCTTTTTGAATGCGGGACACTTCTTGTAATTTCTTACTGCTGATCTGTCACAATAGTTTTTTCCATTCACCTCTTTTCTTTTTAGAAGAAAAAAGAGAAAGCCAACTACAAGCCAAAAGGCCTTGTTTTGTTCCTTTTGAGGCAATATTATAACTTTCTTCCGAATGTTTTGGCATATTTTATATAATTCTTGATAGGATTAATCATTTGACACAGGCACTACAAATTTTAGGAACTTGTTATTGAATTTTCAGTGAACCAACTCATAATTAATTATCAATCTTTTTGTCAGGTTTTGAGTGTCTTAAAGAGAGCTCTGTATTATTTTTTGATTTTGTATCAGTTACCCAACTCATAATTAATTATAAATCTTTTTCACAGGTTTTAGAGTGTCTTAAAGAGAGCTCTGTTTTATTTTTGGATATTATGTTTTGCATATCCATTAACTATATCCGGATAAAACAGGCATCTGCCAATAGAAGGTATGATTTCAATTATTTAGGTTGTACCACAAGCTGTATGTGACTGTTGTCTATTGTGTATCTTAAGTTTAGATAATTAAACTGCTTAGACATGATTGGCTGATGTAATCTCATTATCAGACTTTCTTTCAAACATGCAAAATGAAAACAGCTTTCTCCCTCCGTGAACCTAAAAGAAAGTAAAACAAGGAAAAAAAAAAAATCTTAAATATGCTATTGCTTTTCTTATTCTTGTTTTCACTCAATATGATCTGTTGTATGAGACCAGCCGTATAATTTTGTTCAACCATCAATAGTTTTTTATAGACTGTGTTTGATCTTGTAGTTCTTATTATATTGCTTCCATAGTAATTGTTTTCCCCAAAGGCCGGAAGAGACTATGGTTGAATCCTCTCGACACCGTCTCCATCCTTAGAAGGCGTATGAGGTCCTTGATACAATTCCTAAGGGATTTTATCAATTAAGCTAGCTAGTTCCTCAACCTCTTCTTATCATGATTGGCTCCATAATTAAATAAGATGGTAAAAGTGTGCCATTGGAAGGTATTACATAATATGTATTTGGTTTAATATATGAAAAGTTCTAGGAATAGTCTAAAATCTGGTGTACAAACATCTTGAGGTGCTTTTTCAGTTATGGATAACTTAGAAATAAGGATTGGGAGATGGTTTGGAAAAAGACTGAATACAAATAAAAACTATTATTGAGGAATTGTGAGGACATATGGAGTGTGAAAATATTTAAATTATCATGCTTCATGTGGGAAACTGATTATTTTAATTACAACTTATATAAACACATTAAAAAAAGAACCATGACGTGCAACAGGTTTTTTTTTGCCGGACTAGTTCATTTATTTAGCTTTCAGACAAAACATTGCAGCTATGCAAGTGATGCAACATGTTCTTGACAGACATTGTCTAGCCTTCATTCTCCTATTATAATTCATTGGGCATATGTTTGTAACTTACGTAACACAAATAAAAAATTGAAAAAAGTTTCCCACCATTGCACAATTCAATCTCTATGGCTTTGAATCTCTAGTAAAGTTCTTCTTTATTCATTTTAAGCATGAAGACATAGGTATGTAGACAACAAGTTAGACTTATTTTTCTGCGGAGCACTTTTCCAAATGTTTCAATTCATAAGATTTCCCATCTTCCATATTCAGCATTTTGGGAAGGGCTTGATAAACTTGTTCATGTCAAAGTTTCACTTGATAGATGATGCTATAGGAGCGTTGTCGAATAGCACTGCCTTGTATCTTTCCTTTTTGTTATTGAGATTTATTGACTAAACTCTTTGCATTCAAAAATTGTAGCCCACTGGAAGATTCACTTCTTTATGTTGAGACGGACATTGAGGAAGGCTGTCACAGGGATACTGTAAGTAATTCTCTTAATCTTAACTTTTCTAATGTTTGCTTCCAGCCTTATTTGTTGTTTTTATGATTTTTATTTTTTTGGAAACAACTTAAACAACTGTGCTCTTAGTAGTGTTATTCCGTTTTTATTCTTATAACAAAAGAGTTTGAATCCTATCCACCCCCTTTTATTTTCAATGTCATAAATTCTTTCTTTGTTCCAACAACATTTTCCCTCTCCTACCTGAAATAACCAAGGTGGAAATATATTAACCAAACCCACTAAATTTTCTAAATAAAAATAGTTTTTTTTGTGGTGTTATCCAACATTGTTTTGTTTTATAGTTTACATTGGCTTAATATTCATGTTGAGCTTCTGTACCATTTGCCATCTGTGACATTTGGGAGTATGATTGTGTTCTAAAATTGCTAGGAAGCATCAAGAATGCATCTAAATATAAATAGGATACTGAGGGACTATTTACAGTACTTGTTTTTAAAGCATCTCAAAATAAATCTATATTATATACTCCTAAAGTCCTTCCTTTTGCATTTTGTGATTTAAGGTTTTCTCTAATTTCATGGACGCTGATTTGAATCAAAACTCTGAAGTTTCCATTCTGTTTTGATGTACATACCACTTCCTTTTTCCCCCCTACAGTTTTGGAATCCCATTTTAAGATATTAGTCTTCACTGTTTTATTTTCACATTAATTTTGATGAATGTGTACTATGTCCATATTTATGAAAATGGTAATTCTCTGCTTGATGTGATGAGTAATGAGGACAGATGCAAAGATATCCTAATAACTGATGTGTCTCAGCCTTTATAAGAGTGTAAAATTACTTTCACTTGAAACCTCTGATCTTAAACTAAACATAGTTTGAATAATGTGTAGCTATTTGACAAGCCTGCTTTCAACAAGATCCTCTTGACTCTTGCATCATGTTTAGCAGCAGTCTATAAGCTTACCATCCATTATATCCATCAAAAAAACTGCCATGCCAAGTCCTTTTGTTTTTTAATCTTTTGTATTTTCAGTACAAAAGTGTCCTGTTATGCTGCTTAATGGCTTTTTATTTTCTGAAGTAAATAAGCTAATATTAATTTTTCTTGTCACTTGGTTGTCAGAAGAGAAGCATGCTGGGCTTTTGGGATCATATGCTGTTCAGATCTATCACTTCCATAATGAATTGTGGTTTGCTAAAGCAGCTTGACTTTGATGATTTGCTTTTGCTGCCGACTGATATGGATCCTTCTATCTGTCATGAAAAATTATTAAGCTGCTGGCAAGATCAGCCAAATAATTCTTGCTTAAATGCATCATTATTTAGAGCAATCTTCTCTGCATACGGATGGCCATATCTTCGTCTAGGTTTATTAAAGGTACTCTTATTCTTTAAGGAGTGCTTGAGAAGACATCTGGCAGTCCTTTATGCTTTAACAATAAAAAACGAAAATAGAAACTTGTGTATATGTCTGTGTTACCAAAACAAATGGCTTTTTTTTTCTCTCGTTTATTGTGTAATTTTCTTCAGTTAGACAAGTGGACACCTGATTATTAGGAGTCCTGCATCAGTCTCTTTTTCTGGCTTATGCTTGCATATATTATATTCCTTTACATCAAGCTGGATGTGTTGGGATCAGAGCCCAATGATACAAAACAGTTGGAGGAATTGAGGTGGACTTGCTTATGGGGAACTCTGGGGTCTAGCTTGCACAAAAATAAAAGATCTTTGACTGAAGTTTTCGAGTTGCTTTATATGAATTTTATGTTTTTCAATTTTGCTTTTTGCAGGTGTTCAATGATTGTATTGGTTTTGGCGGACCATTGCTTCTGAATAAGCTAATTCGGTTTCTTCAACAAGGTTTGCACAGTTCTAATTCTTGAATAAATGGCTGCGGTCATCACATCCCTACTTTGTTGTCTCACTCATTCTCTCATTTCATTTTTTATTAGTTCTCTATACTTCAGGATGATTCTTTACTTTTTCTGAATTCCACTTTGATGCAATTAATACCAAATACTATCTTACAGAATGTGATAAAAGATCTGAATTGCACCTCTTACTATCTTATACAACTTATTCTTTAATATGTGACTCATTGCACGGTACTTTTTTCGGTTTTACTTAGATTCATAGTTTTGTGGTATTGGCTCAAGCATTCAATGAGTTGGGTCCTGCATTTGTCCCATTTGAGATGATAAAGAAAGCTCAATTAAAGGATTCTTAGGATACTAGCATTTTGAGGTTCCTACCAGTTTCTGCCTGTTTTAAAGGAAGAACTGTTCTTGATCATCTCTCAAGGAAAGCCGTCCTTGCCATTACCCAGTGTATGATTGGATTGAGGAGAAAGAAGGGGAAGGAATGGGAAGGGAAGGAGGGCGAACGATACCTTCTTGTTAAAAGTTTCTCACTGTTGGAAAGTTAGCTTTTGCTCTAACATAGTTGACATGGTGCTTATCGTTTTATACATGAATGATACCATGTTCTGTTGATCTCATGAACATCTGGTGTTTTCTCTATTATATCTTATGCATTCATAATTAAGTAACTTACTGCTTTAGATCACAAGTCGGCAGTTCTGTTATATTTCACATTCAGTAATGTGAATGTTTCTTGCAGAATTTATGAATTCAGTTAAGCTAAGCTTCCATCTTTCTATATAGTTTTATAGTTTTTCCATGAACATGACATAACTTTTCCATGTTAACTAACTGGGACTCCCTAATAATTAATTTATAATGAAGTTTTAATTGGAAATATACTTGTGTTGACCTCACTTTTGCAACTTGGTTTTCTTTTGTCAGGTTCTGGAAATTTGGATGGTTATGTTCTTGCGGTATCATTAGGCCTAGTATCAGTTGTCAAGTGAGCTTTTTGCTAAATAATCAATGATGATTTTATACATTTTTGTAATTTTTTCTGTGCTTGCGTCTCCTTGGATTGGTCTGCTTGGTTAGATTTTGCAACTAGAACGTGTTCTAATGTCAAGTTCCTCAAGAAAAAAATATGTTCAGCATGGTTGGGGCCTTGGGGTATATGCATTTATTTGTGATCAATAACAAGTAAAATTATATTTTTACATCTACCGGAATGTCATTTGTCTATTCGTTCTGGACCACTTGTAAGCGGACAACATGAGGATCAATTTTGTTTACTAATTGTTTACCTACGTACTTATCGAAAATGTGATAAGGGTTACAGCATTTATCGGGGAAAGGAAAGTTTACAGCAAATCAACAATGGGTTGCCGGTTTGCTACACTAGCATGCTAATATGGGAAAATGTTTTAGACATAAAAGATAAAATCCAAAACAGTGCTTGAAATGTAGTATATACCATATGGTATAATGTATGTGGTTGCAATCTTGTTCAGATTTCTCTTAAAATCCATGAATTAAGAGTATGCTTTATCTTCCTCTTGTTTCTGTTAGACTTCATTTCATATAACACCTTCTCCTTTTGTTCCTTCTTAAAGATCAATTCTTTGTCATGAAGAATGATGCCTAAATGCATTTTAAATTAATAATTAATAAATGCTTGTCCCAATCTTGCAGATCCTTTTCTGATACACAGTATACTTTTCATCTTTCAAAGCTGAAGCTAAGGTTACGGTCCAGTATCATGACTGTTATCTATCATAAGGTATGTGATAGTTCTTTCAAATTTTCCGGATGTGAGTTTTCCAAATATGGCTAAAGATGTATTTGGCTTGTATTTTCTTTCAAATTTGCTTGTGCTTGTGTTATATATCCGGGGTGCAAGAAAGAATTCTTTCTTTTGCTTGTATTAATGATTCCAGTGATAAGAGATGCAAATGAGAAATTTTTTTATCTTTTAAGATCTATTTTAATTTTCAGCATATTCTAAGGAGGAAGTTGGGAATTTAATATGACTACTATGTCCAACTAAATGAACAAATTAGTCACTCTGGTTCCTTACTATGTGTGCAAGTTGTCATGCAATAAAATGTAAAATGAGGGCTAATAATCTTGGGGAATAATTGGATTGGAACATTTTCTGTATGAACTGTAGTTACCTTTGCACATATGTAAAGGAGGACATTTTTTTTTACCTTTTTCTCGGGATGAGTGTATTCAAATGGTTAGTATAATGCATGCTGCCATCTGTTACACCATTAAATTCTTTCTTCCTGTTGCAGCCTTCAAGAAGTTTTTCTACCATGATAATCTAAATTATATTTTATTTGGTGAAAATAAATGATTATTTGATTAGAGAGGTCGGTTATGAGTATGAGATGCACTGTTTAGCACTTGATTGCTTCCTTTTCAAATGCTAATACTGATAGGGAGGTTTAATGAGTACGGATGCCATGAAATGACTAGAACTAGCCATTTTTCCTTGATATGGTGAATGAAGGTAAGATTAGTTAGGATGTACCAGGTTGACTAAGAATAGGGAGGAGACTGTAGTTTTATGTTTCAAATTCGTACTCAACGCATGGTGAACCTTGAGCTAGTTACAGTTGCTTTAATGAGTTTATTTTATTTTATTTTTTTGTTTTTGTAATTTTGCTTTTAGAATGCAATTTAATCCTTCCAGAATGATTGGGAAAAAATGGTTCATTCGTGCTAATTATGATTTTTATAGATGGAATTAAGATATCCTTTTTCTTACTCCATGTTGTACCTTTCAATTTTAGTGTTTACTTTGACAAACGTTGTCAGACACTTTCTGGGCCCATTATTACTCAAGCATCTCTCTTCCACCTACTTAATAATCTTAGATTTTGGTTGCTTTTGAGTTTGATATTTCTTGTTCATAATTCAAAACTCTATTTAACATTCATTTGGGCCTTTCATTTCTCCATGCATTTGAGTTTCTGATGCTTTATCATCAATTTTACATTCACACTTTCATCTCAGTGTTTATCAGTCAGCATAGCAGAGCGCTCGAAGTTTTCCGAGGGGGAAATTCAAACATTTATGTCTATAGATGCTGATCGAACTGTCAATTTATGTAACAGTTTCCATGACATGTGGAGGTAATCTCTTAATCAAACATAACACCTAAAGCATGCTGTTCTGGAAATTGTGTGGTAAGAGTAAGATAAACTCAGTGGAAAGAGGTGGAGACATTAACCTAGATATTTTCCTAGCATTGAAACTTTCACTCTTGCTTCATTAGCTATTTTATCTTTATTATGACAAAGTTCTGAACTCATGAAATGAGAATCATTAAGCACAATTTTTCTTTTCAGAGAGAGGTCCATTGCATGTGCTGTAATGTCTAGGTTAAATCTTAACCATATCTCTTGCGTGACCTATTGCTTAAATTTTCTGCACTACCATCTTCTGTGAATGTTTCAGCCTACCTTTACAAATTGGAGTGGCATTGTATCTTTTGTATATACAAGTCAAATTAGCTTTCATGGCTGGAATTGCAATAACCATCTTACTAATACCAGGTAGTGCTACAAATTAAGACTTGATTTTCCTGTTGGGTATGAATTAACTCTTAATCTTAAAGTTAGCAATTTTCTTTCATTGGGTTATGTATATTACTGGACAATTTAAACATACTTCTGCATGCATGCTCCGTCTAGGAGCATTTGGTCAAAATTCAGTGAATGAAAAACTTTCATATTGTATGAGGTTTGGTAATCAAGCAAAGACTAAACGCTCTTGGCATTTTATGGCTTTTTTACTTCTCGATGGTGATATCTCTATATTCTTGTGATTTTACTAATTCTAAATCTACTAGATTGACCTGTTTGTATACTTCTAAGTTTACGAGATATTTGAATACATCCTCCAAGGGGTAAGAAACTAGCTAAGAAACTTGCTGCCAAAGCCATGCCTAGCTTGTTTTGAAAAGTTTAAAATGCTTCTAGCTCGATCGATATATCTAAACTTCAAGTAGAGTTCCTTTATTTTTGGGTTGGATTTTTATTTGCTAGATACCTATGCTTTTCTTGAACTTAATTGTAACATTCTTGTCAAAATAAATTCTCTATGAAATAAAAACCACATAAAGTTTAAAAGCTCAAGCATCCATGTATACAATGAAACATTAAAAGCTCACACTTCCAGTATGAAAGAAACTTAAATAATTTTCTGCTAATAACACATTTCAAGCATGAGGTAGAATAAAGTAACTTAAAATTGCCAAGTCTCAATAACCTGTTGCTGATCTCTGAAATTAATAGTTATCACAAATGAACTCATGCATGCTAGACAGAATAGTGAATGCGAAGAAAGCTACACTCCCTTTGAAAGCATTGGTAAAAGTTTTTGAATGCTGTAAAAGAAAGTAGCAATACTGATATAAGGTGGAATGTTGCACTCTGGAGGAAATGCTCTTCAAATTTTCATTTTCTGATCCTATTTTTAAAATTAAAATACTAATCGCTGTATTAGCAGAGTGGCTATTAGTTGCAACAAATTACGAGAATTTAAATAGGTTTTCTATATGCATGCTGTGAAATATGATGTTATCCATGTTGGTAATGCTATTGTAGAACTTTGCACTCAGTTTTGTGACCAAGATTTTAGCGGAAAATCTCTCTAGACGCTTCAGGCTTTGATAAGTAAAGATCATCTCAGCATAATATGGTGCAGATAAATACTTTACAGATCAGTCTAGAATAATCAAACTCTGGATCTGCATAATTATTGTACATTCCTTGTTGAAGATTTTCTCAAACGATTTGGCATGTAGTTTTTAATTTTGAAATTTCGTATCTGCAGTAAATAAATGGATTTCTGAATTGATTGCAAGTGCCACTGAGAAAATGATGAAGCAAAAGGATGAGAGGTATGTTCACTGTTCCACGTAATTTTACATACCACAATGAAGTTTGAGAAAACGTTGAGTTTGCCTAAACAGTGCGCCTGATGAAGATAAACCAAGATGCTTATGGAGATTAACTAATACAATGAGATAGTCACACTACCCATTATGTGAGATACATGGTTCTAGTGATGAAAGCGTTTCATTGCTATTAACTTATTATTGTCTGCTTATGGTTTTTCTGCATGGTTTGGGAAATACTGCTGCCAATAGCAGATTTCTCAGAATTGCTCAAGATTGGAACCATGGGACTCAATAGATGTTGACTAACTTTTGACCAACTGATTTCAGGAGCTCCATTGTGTTTTTTCTATAGATTCTAGATAGAGTGAAATCGTAGAGTCTGTAGGAAAGTTAAAAAGTCATGGCAAGAGATTTCTGCACAACTAGTTGTTGATGCTACCCGTTTATAATGCTCGCTTCCTTTAGCTTGATTTTAGATTTGTAGCGTAGGGAAGTAGAGATCGTATCCCACAAGGATCTTTAGAAGTGCAAAATTGATTTTGGGAATAGAAAGAAAAGAAATGAAGTAGTAAGAAAAATGGTAGAATCTAACTGAGAAAACAATAAAAGTAAACAGCGGGTTTTAAATTCTTTTGATTGGAAACAAAATGAAAACAACTTTGAAAATAGTTTAAGTGAAAAATCAGTGGAGAAAACACTTTCGTCGTAAATCAATGTTGCTTACTATTGTATTATCCTCAATCATTGAAAAGCTCTTATGCACTTTTTCCAACAAATAAATCAGCCATGGAATCAAACATGTATTGACTTCCTACTTCTCCTTACTTCCTAATTAACTAAGTTAGGCACTATGATTAACCCTTCTCAGTTAACTACCTAAAAAAGGCCTTTAGAATATAATTAAAAGATAGCCTTAAAAACTAGGAAATTTAATTGATTCAATCTAATAAAATCTAAAGTTGACTTTATTTAAGAAAGACTTGTATTTTCATAATCTTTGAAATGAAAACTTGAGCATTCTCATTAACTATTACATATTTGATTAACTAAACTAGCTCTAGATTGAATACAAGAAAACCATTAGTATGCATCCTAGAAGTTCAAAATCATATAACCATGACATTTTAATAGAAAAACAAATGATATTTGTAAAAAAAAAATGACTTTGAAAATAACTTTATTTATTTCTCATGATGAAATAATACAAAAGCTTGCAAATATTTTGCAACCAAATAAAAAAACCTTAGAAAGACATAGTTTAGAAAACAAGAAATAAAAGACAGAGGAAGAGAGTAGGAATGAGATGCTAAAAACTGGTCAACCCCCTCTCTATTTATAGGGAAAGAATTCAACTAGACCTAGGGATAATATTAACTCATCAAAATAAAAATAAAAAATTAATCTTTAATCTTTATCTTGGTCTCTTAAGAGGTTGTGTGCAATCTTCTTTCTTGATGAATGTGGCCATAAAGTTGGATTTGTAGGCTGATTTTCTTCATTTATCCAAGAGATAAGTAGCATAATTATCTAAGAGATAATTCTTTTATTTTTCAATCTGATTAGCCTTCAAAGATAATTACCTCCACCATAACTTTGCAGATTTTCAGCTTTCAAACTTTTAACCCAAGTAAGCTTTATCTTCCAACTTCTCCTAGTGGAATTAGAGTTCTCCAAGATCAGCTCACTAGTCTTGAACTCCCACACAAATTCCGTAACTTAGCCATTTTGTGCTCCTTTGTATTTTTCATCCAGTTAAATCCTACAAAATAAAAAGATAAATAAATGCTTATGATAAACATAAAAAATAACTAGGAAAGATAAAAATAGAAGAATAATTTATATATAATTAAGCACTTATCATGCGCCTTTAAAAAGATGCAATGATATGAAATTGAAGTTCAATTTGGACATAATAGCATTTGTTTTAATGACTAAGAATGGCATGGTTTTTAGGTTTCCTCTGACCTCTAGGAAGTTAGAGTACTGGTGCAGTGTGGTGATTAAGGGTGTATCCTTTTTATTGTTTGGAAATTCTTTTCATGTGGCAAAATAAAGGATTATCGTTATTATTATGGTGAAGAATAACAATTACAGTGACATTAGAAAATCATGTATAGAACTAATTGTAGAAACGATTTATGTCTAAATGTTCTTTGGCAGGATTAGAAGGACGGGAGAACTTTTGGCTCATATTCGAACTTTAAAGATGTATAGCTGGGAGATTCTTTTTTCTAATTGGTTGATGGATACAAGATCTTTGGAAGTGAAGCACTTAGCTGTATGATGCCATGCTTTTATTCTTGGACTTCTTAGCATAATATAATTAACGTGACTCATTTTTTTTTTCTAATAGTAGGTGGATTGATTTTGATTCTTAATTAAACTTTGAATTTTAGACACGAAAGTACTTGGATGCCTGGTGTGTGTTCTTTTGGGCTACAACACCAACTCTTTTCTCTTTATTCACATTTGGACTCTTTACATTGATGGGACATCAGCTTGATGCAGCAATGGTATTAGATTATATTTTAGAGCATAATACCTTGATGATTTCAATTTTGGTTTCAAATGTTCCGTGTATCTAAAGAATAATATTAAGCTAACATTTCTAAGAATCATTGTTTCAGGTTTTCACATGTCTTGCTCTTTTTAATAATTTAATATCTCCTCTTAATTCCTTCCCATGGGTCATCAATGGACTTATTGATGTGAGTTCCCATGTACCGTGAATTTCCAGTAGTTATTATTGAGAAAAGGGATGCTTCATTTTTCCTTACTTTTGCGCAGGCCTTTATATCTAGCAGAAGGTTGAGCAAGTTCCTTTGTTGTTCAGAGAGAAAACTTGAAGTGGAACAAAAAGATAAATTTCAAACAAGTTTCTCAAGTGACCAATACGATATTGTCTCCAACGATATGGCTGTAGTCATGCATGATGCATGTTGTGCTTGGTCAAGCAGTAATGAAGATCAAAATTTGGTTTTGAATCATGTCACTCTAACTCTCCCAAAGGGTCTTTTTGTTGCAGTAGTTGGAGAGGTAAAATATATTCCTTTGTTCTACTCTAACTTTTAGTGTGGCATCTTTTCTTTCTGAGTGTTTTCATGACACAGTAAGGATATTGACAAATTAGAAAACCTTATCTTCTACAAAAAGGCAGTCATGCCTGCACTCAGTTGAAAATTATAAACGTGGACGTTGGTGGACATTAAGAAAATAAAAAGTTATAAAAAAAAACACTAAAGATTATTTGTAAGCTATGAGATGTATTGTGCAAAATTTTAGAGAAGCTAAGTTCTGATTAACCATTTTCAGATTCTTGTCTATTCGATCCTTAATGTCCTCACTCTCTTGCATTTCTTACGGTTCCTTTTTATTTCTCGGTAACAGTGGACAACACTATTTTGCCTAAGCGCTATACAAAAGTAATAAGTAAGTTAATAGAAAAGATTCACTTAGTAGAATTTCTTAATTTTGGCATAGGTCTATTGTATATGAGAAAAATAATATCTTTGCTTGAGTATGCCTTTTAGTAGATGTTAAATGGTGTTATCCGCCATCTGTTAAGTATTAGATTACCGGTGGTCATATATTAAAGTTAGGCACCTCCGCCTATTACCAAGTGGTTTTATGTTGGATGCTTAACATGATATCAAAGCTTAGGTTTTGTTTTGTTGTTGTTACAACCTAGCCCCATGTGAGATTGATGACTCCTAGTGAGGTTGTCCACGTGTAAGCCCTCTAGGCCACATGTGAAAGGGAGTGTTAAATGGTGTTATCCCACGCCTACTAGGTATTAGATTATCTAAGGTCTTATATTAAAGTTGAGCCCTCCATTTATTATCAATTGGTTTTAGGTAAGATGCCTAACATAGTATCAGAGCCCGGGCTTCTATTTTGTTGTTGTTATCGCCTAATGGAATGTGAGTTTGATGACCTTCAGCGTGGTTGTATACGTGTAACGCTGTGAGCTGCAAATGAAGGAAAGTGTTAAGCGGTGTTATCCTAAATCTATTAAGTATTAGTTTACCTGTGGTCTCATATTAAAGTTGGGCCCCTCTACCTATTACCAATTGGTTTTAAGTTTGATGCTTAACAGTAGAAAAGCAGGAGGCTACCATTACATGCATATGCTCTCCAGTTTTTTCGCCTCTCTTTCTCTCCTCTGTGTTAGCAAACCTAAGTTCCTTCGCTCTTTTTTCTTCTCTCTAGAGATTTTATGTAGGTGCATTTTCCATTCATTAGGTTAAAAGGGGGTTCATATTTGTCTACTTAAGGACACTATCAAAGTATTGCTAGGTGTATTTGTGTGGGCATTATCGCATGATGACAGCTTATACATTTTTTTTTTTTTTGTTTTCATTTCAAAGCCTTTACCTTGCTTGTTATGCACAAAAAAAGTAACAAAGAAATTTCAAATGGAGTCATCAATCATCAAACTGATGCATCCCTTGCTTGCCATGAGGAAAATACCGATTAGTTTCAAATCTTAAAAGGAGAACTTATCTTATTTAACATTTTGGCTGATAGCATGAGCTTTCTGTGTTCCATTGTGTTTGTAATATTCAACATATCACTTCCTTGGTTTAAAACCTGTTGATAGGATGGACCTTGCAAGTCTGGATTCTAGCCTCTCAAGTAGTAGTTACTATATATTAGTTTTTAGTTGAGTCCTACCATAACTCATTTGCTTCGCTAATTTATGTGGTATAACATATAGAGATCCGCCGTTTGTAAATTAATTTATTGTATCAGTAAGAGTTATCATTTGCAGCTTCAACTGCATTATTTATTTAGCTAAAAAAGTGACAACAATAAAAATAAAGTGATTTAGTTGCATTAAAAAGAGTTTTTTGTTTTTTTTACTTACTGCTTCCATGGATGAAGAATGAAATGGAACCTAGAAGCGAAGACAATTATAAATTTGCACTTGCGTATTTGTACGTGGAGGATCCAACATTTCCTACATCCATATCATTACTAATATCTTTTATTCAGGTTGGTTCAGGCAAATCGTCTTTGCTAAATTCGATACTGGGAGAAATGAGGCTTGTTCTTGGATCAATATATTCAAGTGGCTCTGTCGCATATGTGCCACAGGTCTGTGTATTCATACTAGGTTCTTCAGGTGTCTGTACACTTTTACTTTATAGTGCGTTCTTATATTTGCATTTGTTGATATTATAGGTCCCATGGATCTTATCTGGAACAATACGTGACAATATATTATTTGGGAAGAATCTAGATTCACAAAGGTATCACCCAATTGTGAGAATTTTTCTTTCGTTGTATGTATTGGTGGTGTAGATGTGAGTTAGGATCGTATTTCACTAGGATAAGAATTTGCCATTTTTTTGACCTCCACCAGTAGACCGTTCAATCTAATAACCTATGTATAAATATTATTCTAAGAAAATTGGTAAGATAGCTTTTCTTAAGAATAAAGCTCACACTATTCTGCTGCATTCATGAACTATGCATAGGCATAAAGTGATAAGTATATACAGATTTTAGATAGACTAAGACTATGAGATAAATACATGCTACGTACAAAGATAAATACAAAAATTAAAGAAATCCAGATGCTTCAGTCTGATCAATTGAATTATTCGAACTTTCCAACACTCCCCCTCAAGTTGGTTTAAAGAATTGTCCGTTGCAAGCTCGCCAATTGAACTTCAAATTGTTTTTTATGTAGTCCTTCTACAAATATGTTTGCAACTTGATCAAAAGATAGGGCAACAAATCAATCCATTGTCTAGCTTCTTTTTTTAATGAAGTGTTTGTCAACTTCAACAGGCTTCTTTCTGTCATGAAGAACCAGGTTATGAGCAATGGAAATGTTTGCTTTATTATTACAATATAACTTCATTGGTAATGGACTGTAGACCTTTAAGTCTTCTAAGAATCTCTTAATCGATAATATCTCACAAATTCTACAAGCAATCGATTTAGACTCAGCCTCCCACTACTTCTTGCCACCACATGTTTATTTTTACTCCACCAAGTTACCTCCAAGTAATGTATAATAGCCTGATGTTGATATCTTATTTATTCTACTCCCTCCTAGCCCAATCAATATCAGTGAGTACTTCAACTTTTAGGTGACCACGATTTTCAAATAGTAGATCTTTGCTTGGAGCTGCTTTTAAGTGCCTTAAAATTCTAAGAACAGCATCAAAGTGTTCTGGTCCCAGTGAGTTCATCAATCGACTTACCATACAGACTGTGAAGGCTATATCTGAGTGTGTACTTGACAAATAAATCAACCTACCGAGTAGTCTTTGAAATGATCCGTGCTTACCACTTCTTTAGGCTTGGCAGGTTGTAGCTTCAATTTAGGTTCGATAGAAGTCTCAGTAACCTTGTACCTATGCAAACCAGTTTCATCAAGTAAATCTAGCTCATATTTAAGTTAAGAGAGAAAAAAAAAATACCTTTCTTTGTTCTGGCAAACTCTATTCGAAGGAAATACTTCAAAGCACCTAAATCCTTGATTTCAAAGTCATTAGCAACTACCTTTTTAGGTCTCTCAAGTTCCACACAATCATCACCCGTCAAAATAATATCATCCTCATAAACAATCAAAATAGCAGTTTTCCCTTCATTCAAATGGTTATGAAACATACTATGATAAGCTTGTCTCTATCAATAACCGTGATTCATTACAACTCTCCCAAAACATTCAAACCACACTGTAGGAGATTTCCGAAGGCCATTTAAGGATTTTCTCAGTCTACACACCTTACTCTTACCAAGTTTACTTTCAAACCTTGATGGTAATTTGATATATACTTCCCCTTTTGAATCTCCATTTAAAAAGGTAATTTTTTTTTTTTTTTAACAAATAACTGGTGTAGGGGCCAGTTAGAATTTATAGCTAGAGCAAGTAGTGCACGTATTGAACGTATCTTGGGTACCTTAGAAAAGTTTCTTGGAAGTCAACCCCGTAAGTTTGTGTCAAACTTTTTGCCACACAAGCCTTGTCTTGTATCTCTCTATATCGCCATCAGCATTGCATTTAACAATAAATATCCATTTGCAACCTACATCCTTTTTTCCCTTGGTAAATCAATGATCTCCTGAGTGCCATTTATTCTAAGGGCACTCATTTCTTCCAGAATTTACTAATTTCCAATCTAGGTGATCTAGTGCTTACCAAATAATTCTAGGAACAAGCATATGAGAGGTTTTAGAAGTAAATGTTATGATTACTAGAAAGCCTATGATATGCAAATATGTAGCAATAGGATATTTAGTGCAAGTTCAGACCTCCTTCATAAGTGCCATAAGAACATAAAGATTTGAGAAATCAATGTTAGGATTTTCTATAGTAGGAGGGACAATTTCTAACACTAAAGGATTACCTAGAGTATTTGAAGGATCAGCTCTTGGAGATAATAATTGAACATGTGCTGGAATTATAGATTGATCTTTAATATTGTGTTTGCTTTTGTAGCCAAATCAGCTTTGATCCTGAAATTGTAACAAGACAATTAGAATCTTTGGGTAATGTACCCACAGTTAAAAGATTGGAGGAAAGATTTGGAACATGAAGAACAAATTTTAAATCAATATTTTCGGAGATTTTTTTCAAACATTTTCTTGCCATAGGTGTTAAGCTACCATATGCAATCTTAACTTTTAAGTTTCTAGGACAAGATTAAGAAGATTTAAATAGGTGAGAGAGACTGGTCATATGATCAGATGCACCACCCATGGTGTAGAAGCAAGACAACTAGGAAAGGCGATAGAAATATTACCTGTTTGCGTAAGAAACTACTAGGAATACCAAATATGGAATTGGACCTTAGTAGTTTGAGAAGATGATCCACTTGCTTCTTACTAAAATTGGCTTGTCTCGTCCTCACTAGCAAATGGTGTTACATGTTTTGTTCTTTCACCTAATTTGCCAGCTTCCAATTTGCGGGATACAAAAATTGTCTCCATTCAGCTGAGTTATTTGGATAGGATAGGAACTGGTAAACTTGGATTTTTGAGGTAGAAGTAAAAGGGGATTCAAATGAATTATTAGACAAGGGAAGAAAGAAAAATAAAAACTATGGAAAAGTTGCAGGCAGACAGAGGTTGACAGTGATTAGGTGAAATCGAGGAATAATGGCTGTTTTTTTTTTAATAGTTGTGTCGATAAGGGCTTGCTGGAAATATTGTGTTTTGGGATCGAAAAACAAAGTAGAAGCAAAAACAGGGACAATAATGAAAACAAACCAGCTTTGATACCATCTATGGAAATTGATAAGATAACTTTTCTTGAGAACAAAGCTCACATTGTTATGTTGTATTCATTAAATAATATTAGTACAAGTTGATAAGTATATACAGATTTTAGATAAACTAAGAGATAAATGCATGGTAAGTATTTTAGATAGACTAAGACTATGAGATAAATACATGATAGGTACAAAAATAAATACAAAAATAATCCAAATGCTTCAATCTAATCAACTAAATTATTTGAACTTTCCAACAATCATGCATGCCAATTTTCAGAAGATGACAAATGATATGTGTATGAAAATTCTATCATGGAATGGAAACGGTTTGATATTCTTAATCAACTTGAAAATTGGAATGCTTTATGTACATGAATATAACTTCAAATCCAGTAGTTCATTCAGAAAAATGTGAATTATATAAATAGATATGAAAGGGTGAAACAGTTGAAATTTTTTATTCTGGTGTAACTTCATCTTGGTTATATATGGATGCTTAAATTTATGTTTGAGATTTTACGAGTACTCTATCTAAGATCATATGTTATTGTTGTAAAATGAGTGTCAATCATTTTTCTAACATTTGAGCATGCTATACCTTTAGGAGAGAGAACATCTAGAATCTCAGATATTTTTCTAATGTATATTATCTCTATATCTTTTTATACACTGCACAGATACGCAAATGCTGTAAAGGCATGTGCTCTTGATGCTGATATTTCATTGATGGCTGGACGTGACTTGGCTTATATTGGAGAAAAAGGAGCCAACTTATCAGGTGGACAAAGAGCTCGTCTTGCTTTGGCAAGGTTCATATTGTGTACTTGTTGATGCTAGCTTTTGGATAGATTAGTATGAAATTCCGTTATTTATGCTGACAAAATAATAATTGCTTACTGTGTACGATGCAGGGCCATTTATCAGGATTCTGATGTTTATTTGCTTGATGACATCCTCAGTGCAGTCGATGCACATGTTGCTAAATGGATTTTGCAGCATGCTATTCTTGGTCCTCTTGTTAAACATAACACTCGTGTTCTTTGCACTCATAATGTCCAGGTTATTCCGTGATTTCTGTTGGTTTTGCTCAATAATTAGCATATGTTTGCTTAGATAGCTGCATAAGTATATTGATTTTCTAACATAAGCATTTTTGAAACGCTTTAGAAAGGCGTTAATTACCGTAACACTGCTATATATAGATTGTCAGGTTAGGTTGGTATGTAATTTACCTCTGAATTGTTAGTTGTGCGAACTGACATGATACAACCAAAAGGGGCTAGTAGGAGCAGCTTGTTCAACATGGGCTCCGTCTGTTGGGATATTTAGTACTGATTTTTTTTTTTTTATATATATAACAAGTGATGCGCAGATTTCTATACAAAACATAAAAAGTGATGTGCAGGACATAGATCTGTTCGGATATTTAGTACTGAATTTTTTTTGGCTCCATCTACCTATGGAAATTCTGGAAGCTATATGACCTTTAATTTCAACCTAAGTTAAATCTCCATGTGGAGACCCCTTAAATAATCTGCAATGATGCATAAATTGTCTGTTGCTATATTTTTAGCTTACATCCAGTCTTAGTCTCTCTTTCACTGACTTTGGTTCTCAAAAAAAAAAATTATTGATTGTAGCGGTTAATGATACTTCATTAGAAAATTAGCTCATAGTAGTGATGAATATGATCATAAAGGAATTGATTAGTGCATAATTCCATTGATTTGGTTTTTGCTATCTGATTTAGCCTTTCAACCATAACAGGCAATATCTTCTGCTGACATAATTGTTGTAATGGAAAGAGGGCATGTGAAGTGGGTTGGAAACTCAGCTAACTTGGCAGTTTCAGCATATTCAGGATTTGCATCAGTTAATGAATTTGATACATCTTCATATATTCAGACTAAATTATGCAGCACAAATCCTTCCAACATGGGCAAACAAAGTCCCCCCTTGGAGAAAATTACCGTGGATGTCCCATTGGAAGCACAAGAGATTATTGAAGCTGAGCAGAGGAAGGAGGGCACAGTTGAACTTATTATTTACAAGTAAGTTATTTGTATTTAGCACTCACCATTTGATACTTGGTACCTGAATTTCTGTCCTGAAAGTAACAAAATCAAAAGTATCTTTTTCAAGGTTCCATTGGATGTCTTTGATTTTTAGAATTTTACAATTCATTATCTGTTCTCCTTTGCAGAAAATATGCTGGATTTTCGGGTTGGTTCATTGCAGTTGTGATATTGCTTTCAGCAATTTTAATGCAAGCTTCTCGTAATGGAAATGATCTGTGGCTATCATATTGGGTTGATACAACAGGGATCAACCAAGCAAAATACTCGACATCCTTTTATCTGGTAGTTCCCATCATTGGATGTTCAATTGCAATAGCCATGCATACTTTTCTCTTTGGAGAAGTTGTTGAGTAAAATATTGCAAGATGTCATTAGTAGTAGTTTAGTTGATGGGTTATTTGCGTTTGATGTTATTTTACAAGATAAGCCTTTATTTTGAGCACTATTTAGGTGAAACTATTATATCCTCTATTGCCTTTTCTTTCTTTGGGGCTTAAATTTAGAACATTATATTATCTTTAACCTGGTAATGTTGTCTCTCTATCTTTTTAAATATTTTCATGCGCTATATAATTTCAGTTCTTCCATTAATTCAGACTTTTAGAGGTGGATTCTCCAATAATCAACACATATAGCTTAGGTACTGATTAAATAAAATCTCAAAATATTGGCAGCAGGAGTGTGCTTGTAAGACTTATCCAAAAACCCAGCAGCCCAGTTGAACTTACTTGAAAAGTGAATGACCAAAACCTTATCCAATCCAAGCCTTTACTAAAATTTCTTCAAACTCGACCAAAAGCAACTTTAGTTGACTTGAAACGACAACAACCCAAACATTACAACATATAGTCTCCAAAATATTTTCATGTCTGATATTTGCATGAGACTCCTTGTACATAGATCTAAATGCTTGAGAATCCCTCTTGTCTGACTACTATTGGGTTTCCATCAAAAGGATTCTATATGGTTGTATTTGTTACCTTTCCACCTGAGGGTCTAAGCATCCATCCCAGATCAGTTCATATTAGGTGGTTTATGCACCTTTCAAATTTACCTATGCTATTCAACCCTTAACTATGGTAGTTCAGTGATAGGGAGATTCTAAAGCAATAAGAAAAGAACGGGAGAAGGGGTGTGAGGAGGCATAGAGCGGAGGGAACCTCTTAGTTCTCTTCTGTTCTCTGATTGACTTATTAAATGTTGGTGCAGATTGTACTTTGCATCTTCTGTATCATTAATTCTTCTCTGACGTTAGTGAGGGCATTCTCATTTGCATTCGGTGGTCTACAAGCTGCAGTTCAGGTGCATAATACACTGCTTAATAAGCTTATTGATGCACCTGTCCAGTTCTTTGATCAAACACCGGCTGGACGAATACTTAACAGGTTAGACTGAGATGCCTTATTGGAGATCATAGAAGTTTATGATGTATAATTGCATATAAAACTTAACTTTTTTCCCATATAGGTTCTCATCAGATCTCTATACAATTGACGATTCTCTCCCATTCATACTCAACATTCTCCTGGCTAATTTTGTGGGCCTGTTAGGAATAGCAGTAGTTTTGTCTTATGTTCAGGTATTTCTGGACATTCATTATTTTGATTGTATGATCTTCAGATCTTTCATTGTATTAAATAACCCTAGCAATGAACTTTTGATGGAAATGATTTACTTGAATTTTGTAGGTCTTTTTCTTGCTTCTGCTATTGCCATTTTGGTACATCTATAGCAAGCTGCAGGTATTTGCTTTACTTTGTCATTCCCATTCTTTAAAACACATTTAGCATTTAGTTTTCCTTACAGGAGGTGTGTCTGTATATCTGAATACATGCATAAGTGCAAACTGGTTTGAATTGAGAATGGTGGGAATAAATGAAATTTTATTTCAAGAAACCAAATGGCTGATAGCCAAAAGAAATGGAGCTGAAGAGACAGAAATTATTGGACAACTGTAAGTATTAAGGTGGATTGGAAATCCTTAGTTCCAGAACTCAGTAAATCTATTATGATTGATACAAGATTTTAAATAAAAAAAAAAAAAAAACTGACTTTAAAATGAAGTAGAGTTCAGTGGATCCTCTTGATTAACAATGAAGCTTATTTTAAGTTTGTGGAAGTTGTTTATTTAGGTACTCTTTACTTAGTCCAAAGTTCTATAGTTCTTCTACAGGTCGACATCTAGGGAACTACGAAGATTGGACAGTGTCTCACGCTCTCCAATTTATGCATCCTTCACCGAGACACTTGATGGATCGTCAACTATTCGAGCTTTCAACTCTGAGGTGGATATTTGGATACCAATAATCACTGCTTATTAGTTTCTTTAATTCGTAGGTCAAAGAAGAAAGCAAAACCAGTTTAAAGAATGTAAGAGTCAATACAACTTTTTAAGTGCATCTGAAGTTCTGAATTCGTTTTCGGGTGATTACTTTAGAGATAATATTAGTTGTCGTTCTTTCCTATAAAAGGGAGTTCAACCTTATCAATATATGTTACTCATGATATGACGGCTGTCAGTTCTGCTGTTTATTTATAGAGAGTTGTGAGGCCTTAACCTGCATATTACAAACATTGTGATTCTTGCCTTTTGTGATATTTACATCCATTTCCAAATCTTTTTATTTCTAGATTCAAATATTTTTAAGAAAAATCATAATGAAATGCAGTGGTTATCCTAAAAGGTGCAGTGAGCTTTTCAACCCTATACATGGAAGTACTCTGTGAGATGGGAACTCTATGTTGAAATTGTGAAGATAAACTGAAGATGTAAGCCCTATAGTTTGTTTAAGAAGATGCTAGAGAATTCATAATTGCTCTGCTATTTACGTGTGGCAGCTGTATAGGAAGACTGATATTATGAGCAAATGTCCTAGGGCCGAGTACCTATACAGTTTGACATCCATTCTAGCCTCACTCACCGAAAATGCTGTGATTTTGCTTGAAATCTTAATTTGTTTTCCTGAAGTTGGTTTTTTGCTTTTAGTTTTAAGTTTTCAATGCATTGAATTGTTCTTTCCTCTGGTTAGACCATCAGGCTTCCCTTTATTTTTTGGGATTGAACCTTGACTGTACATATAGTCTGGGCAAAGAGAATGAATAGATGGTGCTGACAAGCATAAATAATTTGAGAGGAAAAAAAACCTTATTGAGATTTATGACTGGATCTGAACAGGACTATTTCTTGGCTAGATTCACTGAACTTGTAGCAAGGTATCAGAGAACTTCATATTCGGAGTTAATAGCAAGTTTGTGGCTTTCCCTGCGTCTTCAGGTATATTGGCATCTGGTTTGAGAGTTAGCTAGATATTATGAAACTTAATGTGGTGAAAGTTATAGTTTGAAGTTATACCTGTAATCAGTACCCTTTTTTCTGCTTCTACAGTTAATAGCAGCATCCATTATCTCATTTGTTGCTGTGATGGCTGTTATTGGATCTCGTGGAAGTTTACCAATTAGTTTTGGCACCCCAGGACTGGTATATTCCTGAATTTCTTCAAAGTTGAACTTACAGGCTACTCATTTCCTTATACTTGGGTACTAAATGGGTAATCTCGGTCCTATGTTTATCTACAGGTAGGATTAGCCCTTTCATATGCAGCTCCAATTGTTTCCTTGTTGGGAAGCTTCTTGACAAGTTTTACTGAAACAGAAAAGGAAATGGTTTCAGTCGAGAGAGCCCTTCAGGTGTCGAGATAGCTCTTTTCCTTTTTCATTCATTTCTATTCATCATACTCGTCATATGCTGATTTTATTCATTCTAGTATATGGAAGTGCCTCAAGAAGAACTCCTTGGTTGCCAGTATTTAAATTCAAGTTGGCCATCTCAGGGAGTGATTGAGTTTCACAATGTTACCATGAAATATATGCCATCTTTACCAGCAGTACTAAAGGATATCACCTTTACCATAGAAGGAGGGACACAGGTTAAAGTGATTTGCAGTTTGTTAGTTGCAACACAATCTACTAGATGCCCTCATTTGGGAAGTAAATTTCCCTGATGGTGCTTTTTTCTATTAAATTTTATTCTCAGGTTGGAATTGTTGGAAGAACTGGTGCTGGAAAATCCAGTGTTTTGAATGCCCTTTTTCGCCTGACCCCAATATGTAGAGGACGGATTTTGGTGGATGGCTTGAACATAGTTGATATTCCTGTTAGAGATCTTCGTGCACACTTGGCTGTTGTTCCCCAAAGCCCATTTTTATTTGAAGCATCATTGAGGTAGTAATCTACAACCTTCTTTTTGTGATCATTTGTTGGTTGAAGGAACATTTTAACATCATATTCTCGGGACTTTCTGGTTTGTGATAATCAATAGTATGAGTTGATCTTAAAATCTTAACTCACACAAAAGGAGAGAAGGTCAGTCAATGTTATCCCCTTGCTATCATTTCTCTCTCTGGCTGTCTTCTTAGTACATCATATCAAAATGATAATCATATTGTACTTTAAATTTACTCCATTACAATTTTAATAGTTTTCTGTTGGTGTCTTCCTAATTATTTCTAGGGACAACCTGGATCCTCTCCAGATGAGTAGTGACATGAAAATATGGGATGTTTTGGAGAAATGTCATGTCAAGGAGGAAGTAGAAGTGGCAGGAGGACTGCAAGCTCATGTAAAGGAAGCTGGGACATCATTCTCTGTTGGACAAAGGCAGCTCCTTTGCCTTGCACGTGCTCTTCTCAAGTCTTCTAAGGTAAATCCAAAGAAGATGCTTTTATGCTAAATAAAATTACATGATCCAAATCTGGTTAAGTGTTGGTATTAGAGTGTCCAAAACTGGTTGCTAACTAAAACGAAGGTTTTAGTGCGGTTTTACTTGCTTGGTCTCAAAATGTTCTTGTTTTGTGAGATTATAAATTCTTTTTGCGTGAAAAATTAAATTTTCAACAGTTTCACAAATCTTTCTTTGGGAGAATTTAATTTTAATAAAGAGACTATAGCACTAAGAAGAAATTGATGCTATATCAAATTATCTATTGTTAAATTTTTGTTTCGAAAGATTAAATTAAATTCAAATGTAAAGAAGTATGCAATAACCATAATGTTACAGTGTTCTGCATAAGTGTGAGAAGCGAGTTTGGATTGGCTAATTGTTTTGCTGGGTCTTTTCCCCCAAAGATTTAGAAAAGATAGAACTTAATTTATTCGAATGCTATAATGTGTATATATATATAGATATATATATATATATATATATTTTTCCAAAAGAAAGAAAAAGGAGGCCACATCTGCAACTGTCGAGTATTTACAAATAAAATTTAGAGGAAATTGCAGAGTTAAGGGACTAACTGAAAAGGGACATGAGGAGGGGAAACATTAGAAAAAGTTTTAGGGGACAGCTAAAGTAAACAGAAATTGAACTGGATAGATGGAATCAGCATCCACCATTTCTCTTCATATTTATTAACCTCTTCAACCTTTTTTGATTACTAGTCAGATGGAACAAAATTACAGTGGCTGAAAGTATGGGTTTGTTTCAATTAAAAGTTTGTTGTATACAATATAATGGAACCATAAGATAGGTTTGCAAAGTTTAATTGAGATTGGTGTTTCTAAAAACAAGCTACGTCATATGCTTTGACCCTAACTTGGATGAAATCAATATACTATCATGATATTAGCACTAGTATTATCTTATGAAAAAATAGTATCATTATTTTTGTTCTTTAAAGTAAGTCCAAAGTAAATGTTTGATTGGCAAAAAAGGGAAGGTACTAATAGTATTGAATTTTTTAGGTTCTGTGTTTGGATGAATGCACTGCGAATGTTGATATGCAGACAGCTTCGATTCTACAGAAAACTATATCCACTGAATGCAAAGGAATGACAGTTATCACAATCGCACACCGTATTTCAACGGTTTTGAACATGGACAATGTGTTTGTTCTCAATCAAGGAACCCTGGTGCGTGCTTTATTTCTTTATTTTCTTAACTGTTTCATATTTAAATCCCCCTCTTCGTTTATCACCTGAAGTGATGACATCCAACTTCAAACAATGCCATATCAGATACTTTCTGATTCTTCAATTTGACTTCTTGAAGTCGAGTCAAGGATCTTTGTTTTTCAATCCTAAAATTACTTTTATACTTTTTCTTCGGAATAAGTAGTGAACTCTATGAAGTGAAGTTAGTCTTCAAGCTCTTGTACATAATTGAATAGGTGTGGTAGTTAGTGTTCATAGCTTACTGTGTCATCATATCTCAGCCCAAGAATTGGACGTGAGCTCGACATGTGTGACAGCCGGGAGTTTTAGCCATCTAGCTCTAGTCCAAAAATAAAAATAATAATAATAATAAAGAAATCCGGTCACCCGAAGTAATGCTGGTTGGATAAAATAAGCAACTCCCCCTTGCTATTCAAGACCGCTCCATGGTTAAATGTATTGCACCATTGTTCAGCATTTTGAGGTTGCATTGTTTTGCTTTTTGTTGTAAGACTTACGAGTTCGTAAGAAGTTAATCCTTGAAAAAAAAAAAAATTAACTCTGGTTTCTATTCAAAATCAGATTTAATTTATTTGGATTTTCACTGGTTCAGAAATCTTCTACCACCATCATTTTCAAGTTTCAAACGATTGAAATAGCTTTTTTCATTTTTGTCCTTGTGCAGGTTGAGCAAGGTAACCCAGGTGCACTTCTACATGATGATGACTCCACATTTTCAGGCTTTGCTAAAGCTTCTACAATGTAATAATAGATGGGTAGATCTTCTAACTCACTGCAACTACCATGGTAAAATTATCATTTTGTTGGTATGCATAATAACCTAGTAAAATATCATTTATCAAACTTAGCCAAGAACAGCCAAAATTTGTCAGTTGAAACTTTCGAAAGCAGCTAGGCATAACTTGTTCAGCTGATAAGTTCCTCAATCCATATCATGGCAATTGGAGAGTGGAGAGAAGTAGTTTAACAAAAGTATCCTTCTCTTTAACAGTTTATATGTATTTTGAAGTTTCAGCCATGAATTTATCAAGAGATTGAGCTGCTGCAAATGATATTCTGACTGCAGTTATTATCAATTCATCATCAATTGAAATTTATTTTCCATTTAAGAATGGATGCATTCATCCATATGCAGATGTATAGTGGGTAGCGGAAAGAATTTGGCTCTCACTTCTATCTACCTACAGATTAATGGTTAAAAAAATGAAGTTTTTTTGAATTGATATTTATATTTGTTTATATATTATTACAGCATAGTTTATTGGGAGTATGTCACTTACAATGATTGCACTACAATTAACCATCAATCATCGAATTGGATAGACTTTTAGTTCCCAATTGAATTAGCTTAATCCATCTATCTAATCCCATTTTTTTTTGAACCATCGCTTAAACATCAGCAAAAGCCAGCTTTTTTCAACCATAGCTTAAATTCCAGCTAGGCTTAAAAATTTAAAATTTAAAATTTAAAAATGAAGATTAAGTTTTTTCATATACCCAATACAATTTTGGTTTATAATTTTTTAAAAAGTTTTTAATTATTGTTATACATGTTATTTGTGTCGTATAAATTAGTTAAAAAGTAATTTTTTTCATTAGATAACAATAATTAAAATTTTAAAAGAAATTAGATTTATTTTACCCTCTTCAATCTAATTAGTTAAATCCCTAATTTGTTAACATAGTATCAAATGATTTTATTGGATAAATAATTTTAAGTATTTTTGAATCAACCTTTAAACATGTTTTTAGACATAAAAAAAGATTATTTCACTCTCTTTAATCTAATTAGTTAAATCCCTAATCTGTTAATATTGTATTAAATAATTCCATTAGATAAATAACTTAAATAGTTTTTAATCAACCTTTAAACATATTTTTAGACATAAACTGTAAAAAAAATACAATTTTATGACTGCATTTATTTATTTTTATTTTATTATTACAAAAGTAACCTCCTAACGTTGTTTTGATTTATGTTAATAAAGATGAATATCAAAATATAAAAAATTTTCCTAATCTGACAAAATATATCTTTACTGACTAAAATTTTGACGCACCGATAAAAGTGGATAAAAAAATTTACTTTTAATTTAGTATTTGGAATAAATAAAAATTAAATTGATATATTTTTTTTCAAATTGAAATTTTTTCACGCAAAATATGGGTTTCCTAGTAAATTTAAATTTTTTTAAAGTAAAATATGGAGATTTAAATATTATTCCAAATGAAATGGCAAAGAACCCCTTAATTTATTATTTATTTTAATAATTTATTTGAATTTTTTTGTAAAATTTTTAACTGAGTTAATGTTAACTAACTCGTGATACCAAACTCAATTAAACGTTTTATGTTAGTAGACATATAAAGTGGTTGACTAAGTTGATGTCATTAGTTGTAACACTAAGTTAGCTGGCACAATTACCATTTTATTGAAATATTGAATAGAATTTATGGTAACGAATAAAAATTCAAGAATATTATTGTCTTTTAATAAAATAATTAACAAAAATATTTGAAAAAAAACCATTAACTAAACAAAGTAACTCGTAATTAATAACTCGTAACCAGCTAACAAAGTAATACAATGTAAATTTTTATATACAACAACTAAAGCAAAAAGGAACTATCCATGCTTGTTTCTTTATTTCCATTTCCAAATCTCTTCATATACAATGCAAAATCGAGTCTCTTCATTTCTATTTCTAATATCTGCCTTGTTTTAGATAAATTTTTAAGTTGTTTTTCTCAAATTTAAATTCTTGCATTAAGATAGATAAAACTCTAAAACGCAATAAAATATTCATGCTTCAACTTTTTTAACTCTTTTTTCTTGCATCAAGTAACTAGTTAAGAGATTTTAGAAAGTATATGTATCGACGATCAGAAATACATGAAATTTATCTAATGATCAAAAATGATTTGATTCTCATGATTTTTATTAAAAAAGTTCTCATCATATCTGTTACCATTATCTTAATGACGTTAAAATCAATTTAAAATTTATATATTACATCTCTACAGTGAAATTAATATGCATATTTTCTTTAGAACTATCCAATTCATTTGAAAATTCAGCTGATGATAAGGATTGTTTTGAAGTAGATGGTGCGGAAAAAGAAAGATATTGGGTGTGCTTTTTAGTAGCAAAAATTGGGTATAGAAATGGCTGACTAGATTTGATAATTCGTGTTTTTATGTCACATTTATATATTATATCGTATCATAATTATATTTAAATTTTTTTTTTACATTTATACAATTTTGATACATTTATAATTTATATTAGATAAATTTTAAAAATATATTTATATCATATCGTATCATATTTTTTAATTTATTTCTCCTACAAGCATTGCTACAAGTAATAATGATAACATTAAATATCCAAATCCCTCCTTCAAAACATGACCAGGTAACTACTATTTCTTCATCAATGGCTATGGGTTCTGTTGAAGAATTAATTTAGGATACGTCAGCCCCAAAGAATTTCATGTGTAAGATTTTACAAATTAGATATTATTATTGAGCAAATCATATTAAGATTAATTATTTTAGTGATAAAAACTAAAATTCTATTTCAGTAACTGATTATAATATAGTCTCTTTAATAATAAAATATAACTCTAATTAATCTTCTAGTATATATTTCTAATCTAGTCTAGTCTCGTTTATATAAATTGCTTATGTACTATTATAAGATAATTATCAAGAAAAAAATATAACTACATGATTCCAAATATTAATTTTAATTCTATTTTTTTTTTTGTAATCTATCTTTGGGTTTATTCACAATTTTTTTTTTCAGAAGAATATTTATAATTATTGCATTAAAATTTACTTAAAATTGTATTGTGTCTACCAATCTAGCTCATGCTTTAGGTGGTGAATGCTCATAATTTTTTTTATTGAAAATAAATAATTGCAACCTTGTAATAATAATAAAAAAATTGCATGTGAAACATTCTCAAATTCTTTCAAAGTATTTAAGATTTCCTTATGAAAGTAAGTGACATAATAATTGTCAAACTTCGAACAAAATTTTTAAAAGATGAACTGATCCATA
>JBBYHO010135018.1:0-40788 GCA_038382025.1 Adansonia gregorii | reverse complement strand
TATGAGCTTAAATGTGCATGCATTTGATGATTTAGTGCTTGATGATAATATGTTAAATCGATTTGTGAAATGTTGTTGTGAAGCATAATTTAAGAATAATTTATACATAAAAGGTTGATTTTTATAAACTTCATGCCTGAAGTCATTAAAAAACTCTATTGCATGACAAAATTATATGTATATCCTTAAAGGGAGCATATAGAGCTTACTTATAAGATATGATGCCATAAACATGCATTAGCAAATTCTCAAGTCTCTTTAATATTTAATGTTCAACTATGCTTGAGTGAGACTTAAGATGTTTGATTATTTTGTAAGTTCATGATTTATGGCTCGAGCAAGTTGAAAATACTTTTTAAACTAGTGCATATGCGATTTGAATGAAAATATTTTAGTTGCACATTACTTTACTTATGTGACCAAATATGCTAACTCATTCAAACTTGATTTTAAAATTTATTCTAATCTAAACTTTGATTATTCATATGAGCTTCAAATGTTTAAAATCAAAAGTTTGAATTAGAATATAAAATCATGGGTTTTGAAATGCCAAATTACATATTTTATTAAGTATTTTTTGAAAAACTCAAGACATGTATCGATACTTAGAGTCTTGTTTTGATACAATGAACAAAAAAACCCAATAAAACCTAGCTTGTATCGATACAATGAACTTTGTATCGATACAACACTATGTGTATCGATACAAAAGCCTCCTGTATCAATACAACTAATGAATAATGACTAATTTCATGCCTTTTTTAAATGCAAAATTGGTCTCCTTAATGAGTTTTCACTTAAAATCCATCAATTTTATGATATCTAAATCTTGATAAACATTGTTTCATAACTCATCACATGTTTAAACATCATATTTGATTCATTGATGAGTGTTTCAAAAATCAAATACATTAAGTGCTTATATTGCCTCATAATACTCAAAAATATAAATTTTCCTATAGATCATTATTTTTTTAATAATTGGTACCATATATGCTTCATTTTCTTCATTCATCAATATTTAGTATCACTTATTTTAAATAAGCTCATTGAACATCTTTCATTCCTAATAAAACCTAAGATTGTTGAATATTCTTTTCTAATTAAAATCTTAGTACCTCTAATGCCCATTTTTTGCCAAGATTGTTTTTAAGTTTTGCAAGGTTCATAGAGATAAATCCATCCTTGAAAGATGAACACTTGCATAGCAAAATAAAACAAATTAAGCATACAACCACTTCAAATCAAACCAAAACCATCAAGGAATGCTCAAACACTAGAAATGATGACCCTTCAAGTTACAATGAGCATATCATCAAAGTTTGGTAAGGTTGAGGTAATCATCAAACAAATGCTATTAAATTCTTATCCCTTAACATTAAGTTTGGTGACATACATGAGTCAATTATATATATAATTGGTATTCTAGTATGTTATGTATGCTTAAAATGTTTGCTTTGAATGAATCATTTGTACATTTCTAATTGCATAATTCTCAGATTTAAGCATGTTTTTTGATTGAATGTTAGTTAAAATCATTTTATTGACATATCATAAATGAGCAAATGATTTTTTAACCTATGGAAGTTTGTTACGTTTTTTCTTGAAATTTTTTTTGAACCTTTCATATAGGATCTATTATTGTGTGCATATGCACTAAAAATTTAAAAATTTATATCTATTATGCACCTAAACACCAATTGGATTAATAATTCTTAAAATCCTTAAATGTGCTTAAATTATTACAAAAGAATACAAAAATCGGATGAACTACACATTAGGACTTAGCTTTGAATTAATCTACTTTCACGTTTTTGATATTCCAAAAAAGGGGAGGATTTTAGGGGTCAATTTGCTTGCTTGTACTTCATTTATTTATTTGCTTATGCTAGCAAATAGGAGGATTTCACATGTGCTTACATTATTTATATTATTAAAATCCTTAATATTGTGTGTTGGTATTCTTGAAGCCAAATATAACAAAAAATGCCGTTGCCAAGTGTTTCAAAATAAAATCTTAAAAAAAATCCATTTCATAATGCTTTTATTAAGGGGGAGTTTTATTAAAAACCTTTAAAAAAGAAAGAGGGACTTTTACAAGCAAATTCACCTTAAGTTTTGTCATATCAAAAAATAGGAGACCGTTAGCTAGATTAGCTTTGAATTAATCTTTGTTTTGATATAACTAAAACTTAAGCTTAATTACCT
Source organism: Adansonia gregorii (assembly GCA_038382025.1). NCBI lineage: Eukaryota > Viridiplantae > Streptophyta > Magnoliopsida > Malvales > Malvaceae > Adansonia > Adansonia gregorii. Next base: position 38,580 of record JBBYHO010135018.1, on the reverse strand, counting down.
TGTGTTTAATTATTTTCAAGATTAGTATTTTTCCATGAAATATTTTGTAAACACTTTGAAAAATATTAGATAGTGTTTTAACTCCTTCAAGCACTCAAAAATGTGTTCTTAATACATATTTTTATATAAAACATTTTTTAGATAAGTTTTACATGTTTTAAAGTCACGAAAAACCTTTTAAAATTGATTTTCATGTGAGTGCATCGATACACTATGCGTATGTATCGATACAATACTTGGCAGTAGCTAAATAGCCTTAAAATGCAGAAATCGATGTTCATGTATCGAGATAGAGCATTTTGTATCGATATGAAATTGTTCATGTATTAAGATAGATCCTTCTATATCGATACAGGACTGTTTAACAGTCATATTTTAGATTGTTAAACACAATATATCGATACCCACTTAATTGTATCGATACAAAGGTGCGGGGAATAATGGGAAATGATATTTTGAAGGCTCTAATAGCTATATTCCTTCACCAAATGTTCCCAATGGCTAGAATCATGATCAAGGCTATAAATAAGCCACTCTAACACCTTCAACAATAAGAAGAACCAAGAGATTACACTTAGAGTCATATCTTTCATTTTCTCCATCATTTTCACTAAGTAGTTTATCTTTGTTTAGGATTAATTCTTTCTATTTTTGTATCTTTAGATACACATTTCCCTTGACCCAAAATTCTTGTAAACGCCTAACCTTTAAAGATTTTATTTGTTTACACTCAAATCCTTATAAAAAGGGAAGGTTACTACTTAGCCATTGAAAAGTAGAGAAGGTTTCTACTTAGCCTTCAAAAGTAATAAGAGAGAGTTCTATCTTAGCCACAAAAGATAGGGGGTAGAGGTTTCTATCTTAACCTTGAAAGATAAGGAGTGTAAAGGTTATACCTTGTCCTTGAAAAGTAAATAATTCAAGTTAGTTAATTGTGGAAGTCTGAGGTAAGTGAAGCTAAGGTTGAGAATGTAGGCAATTAAAGCTAAACCTCTATAAATCATCAAGTTTGCTTCTTCTTTCCTTCTTCTTTAATTGTTTATTTATATTCACTAACTTGCACTCCAAAGTTTATTGTTAGATTTCTTAATCTTATTTATCAAAGTTTTAATTTACTAAAATTTTGAGAAATCAATTCACCCCCTGTTGATTTCAGTCACCACTAAAAGGTCTAACAATATCAAATTAGTGTTCATTAATTCAAAGATACAACTTTATACAGTTGGATAAGTATATGCTTATGGCATATTTACAAACTTCTATTTAAATCATGATTAGTATATGAATTTTATCCATCTTTTAAGATTTATAAAATGAGATCATCTTTTTGTTCTAACTTGAGAGAAGATCTACTTGACTAGAAACTATGAAGAATTCTGAATAATTTCACCAATGAATTTTCCAATATCAAGGACAATGACATGCCATCTTCATCTTTTGATGTTAAAGCTTTCTTTCGATTGATGATCACCATTTAGGACATCTTTAGATGTGGTGAAGGAATGGATTTGAGGTAAATGTGATGGCATCGTTAAAATTTGTCTTGAAAAAATTGATACAGCAAAGTATAGGTTTATCAAGATCAAATTCAGGTGAATGTTCATTTTAAGGGAGTTCTTTCGAAGGCAAACAATTAAGTTAAAACATCTTTCTAATTCAAATACAATTGCTCAGTAAGTGTTAAACTAATGGTAGTAAACTCCAAGTTTCAAAGGGTTAATTTGGGAAGGCCTTTGGAAAGTATCAATTCGTAAGGCTAAAAAAGAAAATTCTAAAAAGTTAGCTTGAATCAAAGTAGCATTTGGGTATTTGACTCAACTTTTGCTAATGTCATGAATTTCCAAAAGTTTAGGATTATTTTTGGATTAACAACGAAGAGTTTTTTTTTCCTTTGATGGCTATCTTTATCAGTTTATGAGTAATTCCAAAGCATTTAAATTTGTTTTAGACTACCTTTTTCAAGTTTTCACTTTAGAATTTCATTCATTTTTTTATTCTTTCTTTCCTTGTTTTTTAATTGATTGCCCTATCATATTCTTGAGGACTCAAAGTCATCGAAAGATGGATTTTTGAAGAGTTTTCCAGGAACAGTTTGACACCTCAAATAGCTATTGTAGACACCCAATTTCATCTAGGCTATCTGTCCCTTAAAGTCCCAAGTATCTAAGAACAAAAATCTAGTAGCCACTTTGATGAAGGTCAACCTCCACTAGAGCGGTTTCACATTTTTTAAATTTTAATCAATCATATGTAAATAACTGTATATACACATGATGGAAAAATCTATTTTTTAAGGTAAAAAGGACGAATCTGAAAAGGAAATATATTTATTTTTGAACTAGTTCTTGCAAAATTTTGGAAATCACCTCTGCAGACGATCTCATGGTTAATTTTCTATTTTTAGGAATTTCCTAAGATTTTTTTAAAAAAACTCAGGAAATTGGTGGTCGGGTATTTTTACCAACACTGGTGTGATTTTATGCCGATTCTCACCCCGAAAAATCATAAATATTCATGTAAAAATTCATATTGATATTTTAAACCATAAGGTGTCAAGTTACTTATTTTTTAATTAATTTTGAATTTTTTATAGGTCACGAGTATTATACTTATGAAATTTTTTCTAATAAAATTATTTCAAATTTTGAATTTTAAATTTTTATCTTTTCTATTTTGCAGATTCATGTTTTGAATAATATGTTTCATTTAATTCACATTTATAAGTTTTAATGTATTTTTTTGAAAATTTTTATCCTAAATTATGAGTTCTCTTTTAATCTATAAAATTTTAGGTAGAATTTTCTGGAGTTTTGAACTTCAAAATTCTTTAAATATTTTCATTTAACCACCATCAAATCAGTTTTTAAAAAAATTTAATTTATTTTCTTTTTTTGTAAATTTTTTTAAATAACAAATTTCTTCCATAAAGGTTTTCTCGTAAATTTTATGGGTTTTGGATTTTCATTTTTTCATTTTTTCTTGCGCATAAGACTTCCTAAAAACTTTCCTTGTATTATCCAATACTTGAAGTCTTTATAAATATTTTTTATTAATTTTATTTTGTGCAAAATCTTCTTAATGGGCCTAAAAACTTTAAATTTTATAAATAAGATAAATAAGCCCACTAATTTCTCAACAAACCTAATGACCTTACCAAGCCCATTTTGTCGATTTTCCATCAAGCCCATTTCACTTTCTAAAAGTCTACCAAGCCCATCTTAATATTCAAGTTTCCAACAAAGTCCATCAACTTTTTCTTTTTATTTTTTAGTTATTTATATATAAATTATTTTGATTCAAATTTTTTATTTATTTTCTATATGGTTAAATTTTTAATTGGATTTATTATGTAGAATTTTGTTGTGTGGATGAATTTTAATTTATTATCATTTTTTTCATGGAATTTTCAATTAGGCTTTTTATGCACATTATTGCATTTGTTTCTTTACTTCTAAAATTATGTTTCCTAGTAAATTCATAATGTATTTTTGCTTTTACATAATTAATTTTATAATTTGTCAATTTAGTTGCATGAAACCTAATTTGGTTAGAATTAAATTATTTTCCAATTGATTTAGTTTCATTCCAACTAATTCTAGCAAGCTAACCAAAATCATCATTTCACCTAAACTAGTATAATCATGACAATGGAGATGGTAGCCTGTAAGAAAAGATAGGCATGAGCTTATGACAACATTTATTACTTTTTCCAACCTAACAAGTGAATTAAAACATCAAGCAGAATAAAAAAAATTATGAAGAAAAAAGAGTGAAATTTAGCCAAGGAGGATTTTTACCCTCCTTCACCGAATCATCCTCCCATATTTATAGGGGAGGATGTTTTCTTCATGAAGTTTTTAGTTTTTGGAGCCCCTCCTAAAAAAAGCTAAAAAAAAGGAAAATACTTGAAAAAAATTTTAAAGCTTTGTTAAGGTATAAATCTCCACTTAAATCTTTGGAGTTTTATTTGTTTGATACTTTTTTTGCTTCTCTTTGGTGAGCCAAAAATGTGCTTAAGTTCATGGATTTTTTTTTATCCATATTGAAAGACTAAGCATAATGGCCATGAACTAATTTCCTTGATTTTATTTTTTTTTTCTTTCCTTCTTGTTAGTAAATTATTTTCTTCATGAATCATGTTTTTGTTGATATGATGTTAGTTTTGGTGCTTTGTTTGTCATATAAATGTTCATATATGTTTTATTTCTTTTAGTGTTTTCTTGTTATTATGGTGAAATAACATGTTTACATACTTATTTTTGTAATTTTATCATATAATGGTGCTAATTTATGTTAAATAAAAGATGAATATGTGATTATTGAGTTTAAAAAAGCTAATTGGTAGATTGTTTAGGTGTCGGCCAAAATTCATGTTTGTATGTGTTTTTGTGGTTATTTTGTAAATATGAAAAGTTTAAGGGCTAATTTGAAAAAAATAAATAAAAAATAAAAATCTTTGTTTAGACCTATATACTTGGCCTAAGCATACGTGCACTCTTAGGAGTGTCTTTTATGTATTTATCAAGTTAAAATACATTTTGTTTAGTTTTAGGGTCTTTTTGTAATTTTAAAAAGTTTAGAGACTTTTGCATAAATATTGAAAATTTCATTCTAGGGTAGAAAGAAGTGACCAAATTTTACTTGTGATCTTTTATGTGACTTTTGTGATTATTTTAATTCATTTGAAGCTTAATTTTACATTTTAATCATGTAAGGGCTAATTTGTAATTTTAGAAAAGTTTAGGGACTAGTTTGCAAATAATAGCAAATTTTGTTGTATGATCAAAGGATTTGATCGAAAGCTTCATAGATAACTTGGAAACTGATTTAAGGTATTTTATATCATGCTTTAGGTATTTTTTTACACTTTAGGGTTATTTTGTAATTTCTCAAAGTTTAAAAGCTAGTTTCCAAACAATGAAAAAAAAATTTTGGTCAAAGGTGTTTGACCAAACCTTCTTATGGATGTTCTTCATGATTTACATGCTGATTTTTACCCAATTAATTATATTTTATGATGATTTAGGTTTTTTTTACTTAGATACCTAAGTGTAAAATCGAGAAAGTTTATGGACCTTTAGGGAAATTTAGCATTTATTGGGACAAACTGGTTATCCTTAGCATGAAATCATCTGTTTAGAATTATTTTAAATATTTTTAGCATCCCATTGGTCTTTCGATGAGGTGCTGAAAAATATAAAAACATTTTGTTTCTTTTGATTCTCCATTAGGGTACAAAATGAAATTTTTGAAAATTTAGAGACCCATTAGCAATTTTCATACTTTAGGCCATTTAGAGTAAGAATCATCATTACTTATCCTTTCGGGTCCATTAGGGGTACCGAGATACTCTCATGGCGAAGGTTTATCCTATGGGCATTTTTTTATTTTTTTTATCAAGATGCTTTTATGCTAAAGGTGAATGTTTAGGGTTTATTTAGCCTTTTTAGGTTATTTTTAAGTCCATTAAGGGTACTGGGATACTTTCATTGCAAAGGTATACCCCAAGGGTATTTTTATAATTTTTTTCATTAGGATGCTTTTATGCCAAAGGTGAATGTTGAAGGTTCATTTAGCCTTTTTAGGTCATTTTTGATCCCATTAGGGGTACTAGGGTCTTTTCATGTCAAAGGTATATGCAAGGTAGATTTTTGTAATTTTTCTTATCGAGTGCCTTAGTGTCAATGGTAAGCCTTAGAAATACTTTAATTTTCTTTAGAATCCAATCCTAAGTAGTTACCGGGAGCCTTAGTGTCGATGGTAAGCCTTAGGAATATTTTAATTTTCTTTAGAACCCAATCCTAAGTAGTTATGAGTGCCTTAGTGTCGATGGTAAGCCTTATGAATATTTTAATTTTTCTTTAGAACCAAATCCTAAGTAGTTACCGGGTGCCTTAGTGTCAATGGTAGGCCTTAGGCATATTTTAATTGTTCTTAAAACCTAGTCTTAAGTAACCATCAAGTGTTTCTATGCCAAAGGTATACTTTAAAGATCGGTTCGCTTTTCTTTTATCTTTTTAGTCCTCGGATTCAAATTAGCATTTTAGTGTCTAGACTGAGTCATAGGTCTTTTGTTTTTGTTTCAAATAAAAGTTCTATGTCTTTGTAAAATAAATGTCTTGGAGTTAGAGTGATGCATGAAATTCCTCTCAGCCATATGTGATAGGGTTTTACAGATCATTTTAATGATGAGATACCTTTTTCAAAATGGAAATCGGGAATTTTATACAAATACAAACCTTTCACATTTTGCTAGGTACTCCAATAGGATGTGAAAGACATTTTGGTTTTTTTTAGAACCTTTCATTTCCCTTTGGTTTTCTATTAGCGTACAAAAGGGAATTAAAAACTTTTGTGTGCTATTGGTTTTTCGATGGGGGTGCATAAGATGTTTCGATTTTCAAGATGTAAAACCCTGATTTTCTCTCATTGAATACTAAAATCTTATTTTAACAATACGGGAATTGTAATTAAATGCCACATATTGAAACTAGATAAAAATTAAAGTTCAAATGAACCATGATCAATAAAGTACCAATTTGGGCACCATTAAAGGGTCGATCCTTATTTATGGCTATAATCGACTCTTGAACACTTAAAAATGATCTATGGTACTCCGTAGACCATGGAATTTATCTTTAAGGTTTTATGACCCTTATAGCATTAATTCTGATAGGTGAACAATCTCACATGGCCAAAATAGATTGGTGGTGACTCCAAACAAATGGTCATTTTATGATGACTATTTAGGGTTAAGATCAATGAACGATTCATCTTAACTACCGAGTCTCCAAAAATAAAAGAACATTAATATCAATATGGCCCCAAAAAAAGAATAAATAGTTTTGAAATAATGATACATCACCAGTTATATAGTCAAGGGCAGTTTAAGTCAGGCTTGGTTCAGATTCACATCCAAGCCACATTATGATAGCTTGGCGACTCCACTAGGGCCCATTTTTTTTAGAGAGTCAGGCCTAAAATTAATTATGTATTAGCCTCATTATAGGCATAAAAGATACTCCTACTCAAATTGAACTTTTTTTTACACAAATTCATGATGGATAAGGAGAAAGTACCTCGTTAGTCCATTTTAGACTAGGGGCAATTCGAGAACTGATTTAGAGGTCTAACCTAAACCTTATATAGTGAATCTTAGTAGCTCCCTAGTTAGTACCATACCCTTACTATAGGTGTCATTGAGGTTAGGGACATATGAAGGGATATGAGTACCTTTTTTCTTTCTTTATTTGCCTGTTTTATTTCAATTACATCTTTGTGATATTATTTATTACTATGCTTTACTATCTAAAATATTTATTTCATGGATACTAACTTGTTTACCTTTTTCTTTTCTTGTCCTTCTTGTGCATCATTCATTTTCATCATGGTTATTTGCTTTAGGCGTCATTTTAGATCTATCTAATTTCCATTCAATTATATGGCGTGTGATATTATTTATTGCTATGCTTTACTGTCTGGAATATTTATTTCATGGATGCTAACTTGTTTACTTTTTTCTTTTCTTATTCTTCTTGTGCATCATTCATTTTCATCATGGTCATTTGCTTTATGCCTTATTTTAGATCTATCTAATTTCCTTTTAATTTTATGGCAAACCAAGATAAAATGGTGGTTATTTCCAAAACTTTTGAAGAAGTTCGCACAGAGTCCAAACTGAATCAAAGAAAATGGGGGAATTGCATACCTGACGACTTTATATTGAGACTGCCAAAGATCACACACTTGGATCTCAAACAAAATAATATTTTTGAATTGTCACATATATGGGAAGATAGGATAAAGCTAAGCAAACCCAGTTTATGGCAAAAATATGGAGATATAGCCATGTTGTTGAAGATCCCCACAGATGAACAGTTAGTCTGAGCTCTGATAGAATTTTGGGACCCCTCTTACCGATGCTTTTCATTTAACCACCACCCACCATAGAAGAGATTGCGTCATTATTAGGGTTATGACAAGTGAAGACAAGACCTATCTATTGCAAAGAGCATAACCCAGCAAGTCATAGAAAAAGATTGGCATAAACCCTTGATTTATCTCCCCAATCTCTTCACTTCGAACATAAAGGCAATACCACAGTTGTTTCATGGCAATTTTTGAAGGAGTGTATTAGGGATTAGCCAAAAAAAGAGGAAGCCCTCGATGCATTTGCTTTAGCCATATACGGCTTGGTTTTCTTCCCAAAGCTGCTCAGACATGTAGAAGAAGCGATGATTGAGTGCTTTGACTGGTTGAAGCGAAATATGCCTCCTGCGCCCACCATCTTAGTAGAAATCATTCGAACACTTAATGCATATTAGAAGTCGAATAAAGGTAGATTCTTTGGGAATGCATTAGTGCTATATATCTGGGCTTGCCGTCATTTTGAAAAAAATGACATCGATAGGATTAGACCCTATTCTCACATTCTATCCCTCTTTAGCGTTTTGTGGAGAAATATTGGCCATAGTCATCAACAAAGAATCAATGGGTGACGTCATTAAAGAACTTGGCTCTGAAAGAGATAAAATGGAGAGCTTCTTGGTTCAAACCCAAATCTGTCCTATACAGGTGCAGTCAATTGTCATTTGTGCCTTTGCTCAGATTATAGCGTATAGTCGGATATGCACCACTTTTGGTCTGACGACAATATAGGACTAAGTAATTCATCCCCATGACTTTTGATTTGGCTAGTGTGGATTTGGATTATCATGGGGAAAGATAGAAGAACATGCTTCTGACAACTATCATACATTGGAAAAAGAGATATGAGTCCAGGCTGCTTTCTTACACAGATCAGACCACTCTTGGGTACAATGCATAAAGATCAATTCGAGGGTGTGATTTTTTTATTCCAAGCACAAAGGGGGTCCATCTTCAAGCAACTATTCAATAAAGCCTACCATGCCTTTTAAAGTGGAGTTAATCAGAAAAGAGGTAGAAAGAGACTAGAAAAGAGTGGTTGCCAAGAATCAAGCCCTCAAAAAGAGATCATGTATTTGAAGATAAAGATGGAAGCTAAAGAAAAGGATCTTAACAAAATGGAGGAGCAGTACACTTTAGTGAAGCATGATTGGGTAAAACAAAACAAGAAGATGAAAATCCTTGGTCTACCTGGGAGCTCCAGCAAATCTCTTAGTTAAGTTGCCAAGGAAATGCATAAGCTCCACATAGGGCTTGGAAAGTGGAAAGCTAAAGCTGTGGGAAGCAAAGCCAAGGCAGTTGTATTCAAACAAGATCAAAGGGTGAATGCGGATACATGAAGACAATGGAAGAAGTTCGTGGAAAAAAATGAGTGGCTCAAAAATGCCCTTCACCAAGAACGAGAAAGGATGACAAAATTACTCTAAGAAAGAGAAGCATTCATTTTAGCTTTGGGGCAAGTAAGATAAGAGTTGTCTCAAAGATAGTGTGACATTGAGGCATGGGCCCAAGCATAATAGGAAATGGATGTCTGTTAGGATAACAAGTTTTGTCGAGTCCAAGACGAATGTGAAAAGTGGATGGCCCATTCGCTAGGGTGATAGTTTTATATTGATTATCTAATGAACAAATTCACTCAGCAATCATCCAAGTGAAGGATATGGTAAAAAGGATCCAAGGACTTCAAAGATAAATCAACCTAGTTAGTGAATTCAGCCCGATGATACTTCAATTTTTAGAATAAGCCAAAAAGCAATTTCACCAAATTAGGAAGTTTTATGGACATAATTCTAATATGTTAAGTGATGTGTAATTCCCTTCTAAAATCAATGGAAATTATGGATTTTGAAGTCTTGTAGTAAAGCAAATGCCTTTGAATACATTCATTACTCATGCATGCATACACATACATATATGATTATTGATCTATTAATAATTACTTAATTCCTGAAAATTTTGGAATTCAGCCAAGATTTAACCATTGCGAATTGAGACCAATGAACATCATTAATACATATACGTAGTTACTACACCAGAGCAAGAGCAAGGAGAATGGCTGAAAACCATATCGTAAGATTGGAACGGCTCAAGGAAAGTCACAGGCAGGCTCAAGAGGCCATATGGAAAAGGTAGGATGAACTTCAAGCTCAAATCACACAAATGATGAAGCTACTATTAGTTAGGAGGCCAACTTGCCTCACGCAGAAAGCAAATATTGATACTCCCACTGAAGAATTTGGAGGGCACCAGTTGAAAAATTAGGCACCAACCTACCACTGGTCAATGCCCAAAATGTACAACATAGGGCCCCCGCAGCTACTCCACCAGTCATCATCATAAACCTTTAGGCTATACCTCAAGAAATGACTAAATGAGCTATTCTTGTCCAAGAGGAATATATAGGACTGGGGATTGATGAAGAAGAGAAGATTAAGTAAAAGGCCAAAGAAGTAGTTGAGGTCAAAAAAAAAGGAAAAGGCAAAACTATTACTCCTTGAAATAAGGTTAAAAGCCATAAAGAGGGCCGAATTATATAGCAGTGTAGACGTTGAAGACCTCAACTTAGTCCCAGTTCTTGTTCACCCTTCGAAATTTAAGATGCTAGAGTTTGAAAAGTACAAAGGCATTACATCCTCGTAGATACACATCAAATGATTATCAGAAAAATGACAAGCTACTTATAAGATGATGAACTCTTGATCTAATGTTTTCAGGAAAGGCTGTCAAGATCGGCATTGAGATGGTACAATGATTTGAATCATACCCAAATTAAATGTTAGGCTGACTTGGCAAGTGCTTTTCTCCAACAATACAAGCATAAGGCTAAGTAGGCTCTAGATCGTTTGACCCTTCAAAATTTAGAGAAGAAGTTAACCAAATTCTTCAAAGAATATGCCTAACAATAGGGGGATGTAGCTTCTCAAGTCTAACTGCCCTTGATAGAGAAAGAAAAATGACAATGTTTTTTGTCGATACTTTATATCTACCCTATTACAATAAGCTGGTAGGGAATGTGACAAGGAATTTCTCTGATCTTGTAATCTCTAGAAAAATTATCGAATCAACCATTACGTTCAGAAAGCTTACATCAAAAGAGTCCTCTAGTGCAAAGAAGCCAGGACTAGCAAAGAAAAATGATGAAATAACATCATGCCATTATGTGAGCTAGCCATATCGCCCAGGACCTTGCCCTTATTATCAAAATCCAAGACAAATGCCCTAAAATATTTATCTAGACAACATAACTCGAGCACCCATTTTAACAATTATTCTAGCTAGCATTCCAAACTTGCTTCCCCAAAACCAACCAAGACCTAGCACCAATACACAACCCTAAAGAACCAATCAAACTAGACCCTATTTTGATCATCTTCCTTATTCATATAAGGAAATGTTTGATAAACTTTTAGAAGCAAAGCTAGTGGCACTAATTTTTGCCAAACCGTATGAAGGCAATTATCCCAGCTTGTATGACCCAAACCTACATTGTGAATACCATGCATTACTAGGTCACTCGATTAACTGCCAACTCTTTAAGCATAAAGTTTGAAGCCTTTTAATAGAGGCACCTTCTAGTTTGATAATGCATCAGCTCTTAATGTGGCAGCAAACCTTTGCTAGATCATCTTGAGCCCAAAGTCAACGTCATCAGCATTAATAAAAGTTAAGTATGGAAAAAGTTAAGTATGGAAGAGGTCAAAACACCTTTAGAGAAAATATGGATGGTTCAGACCAAAGTTGAAATCTTTAGCCAAAATCAACAAAGCATTAAAGGAAAATTTGACGATGGTGTTAATTTTTGCAAGTATCACTTGACTTTGAGGCATACCTTGCAGAGTTGCCTAGATTTTTTAGCATTGATTCAAAAGATGATGAATAATGGTGAAATTAGGTTTTTAGAACAAACTGAAGCGGAAGTGGAAAAATAATCAATATGGTAGGGGAAGGATTATCATAAACCTTATATGGTGTTGACTGCCTTCTTATCATTTATTACAACCAGACCATGCCTCGAAAGGCGGATATTGCCTCCAGACTTATTACTAAGACACCAGCGCTATTCCTTTATCAAGATAGTAAACAAGTGCCTTTGAAGTATGATGGTAAGGGTCACCATTCCAAAAGATATTATTGCCCAATTAGCATCCATCGATGTCATAGGAGTCAGTTGTGTTAAAAGAAATGGGCATGTATATGGTGGGAAAACCAGTAAAGCAGATATGAAGACAAAATCAAAAGTATAAACATTTGGGAAGGCAGTGGTTATCAAGGATGTCCCAAAAGAAAAGTAAGAACTACTAAAGGACAAAGTGGCAGTCAAGTTCCTAAAGTATATCAAGCACATCGAATATAGTGTCATTGAGTAATTAAAGTAACAACCAATGAAAATTTCCTTGCTAACACTGTTGCTCAATTCTGAACTTCATCGAAATGCTTTAGTGAAAGTACTAAATCATGCCTATGTCCCTTTGTACATTTCTATCAACAAACTTGATTACCTGGTAACCAATATTATCATTGACAACTTCTTCTCATTTAATAAGGATAAAATTCTACTAAGATGTAATATTTTAGTAAAAGACCTCCATATCACAATTCGATGCAAAGGGACCATACTACCTAAGGTCCTTATCGATAATGGCTCTGCTCTAAATGTCATGCCATGGAGTACACTGTCCCGTTTGGCTGTAGATGTTTGCCAAATCAAACAAAGCCATGCGATTATTAGGGCTTTTAATGGAATAAGGAGGGACATCAAAGGAACTATTTTAGTTATTCTAGAAATTGGTCTTTGCCCATTTAAAATTGAGTTCCACATTATGGATATCACTCTAGCATAAATTATTTGTTAGGATGACCATGGATTCACCTCACTAAGGCCATTCCATCATCCTTGCATTAGAAAGTCAAGTTTATAATGAATGAAATATTAGTGAGTCTATTTGGGGAAGAAGACATAGTCGCTATGACATCTACAGCGGCTCCTTGCATTGACACAAATGCTGAAATTAATGAATACTCTTTCAAAGTTTTTGAGATTGTCAATGCGGCCTTTATATCAAAAAGGTTAGTCATCTCTAAATTGAGGCTATTGAAATACACACATTTGGGCCTTAAGTTGATAGCAAAGAAAAGAGCCTTAGCCAAAAAAAGAATCAAGGGATGTTTGCAAGGAATCAGCTAGGCCATTATTGTCAAACGGTTAGAAAGATAAATATGGTTTAGGCTTTAAGTTGGAAAGAGTTCAAAAGAAGAAGTTTAAAAAAGAGAATAAAAAGAAAGCAGTTATCCCTGGATGTTTAATAACAGTCTAGCTAGAAATCAACTCTCTACCTTTTGTTGGAGGAAATTGTTTGCTATGGAAGAGTTAATCTAGGAAATACAGATAAAAAAACTAGGAATGCTATTTTGGTCATCAATAAAGCCTTCGAAGAGCATCATGTGGCTACCATTTGAAAAGACAATGAAGAATTCACTAGGGATCTTGGGATTTGCCCATGCCCCCTAGATATGTTTTAAGGAATTGGACATGTGCCGAGAGAAGCATAATGTCTAGGCTAATCGCAAAGTAATAATTAAAAAATGAACTCTATCGTCTATAATCTTTCTATAAAAACTCATAATGTTAATTTACCATCAGTAAAAATAAAATGCACGTAAGCTTTCCTTATGTAATCTTTTTTGGCTCTTTTCTTTTCTTACATCTATTTTTTATGATTTTTTATCTTAACATCTCTTTCCCTTTTTTGCATCCATGCCCCATTCATATCCCATATTCTTTTGCCTATTTCTTCCTTGTTTTTGCCTTTACAAAGAAACAGAAAAATCTGATAAGGATTCAGAGGTTAATTTTGAACAAATTATTTTTTTAAATGAAGTCGATCTTAAAAAAGATGTCGATGATCATATCTTGCCTTTTGATTTGTTAAAAATAATTGAATGAGAAGATGAGCACATAATGCCCCATGAAGAGCCCATTGAGATTATCAATTTAGGGAATGATGAAAATGATAAGTAGGATATTAGATTACGAACTGCCATGAAGGCTTCCACCGGAGAAGATCTGATAAGTTTGCTGCATGAATTTTGAGACATATTTGCATGATCTTATCAAGACATGCCAGGATTGGATGTAAAGCTATGGTTCATAAATTGCCCTTAAAGCTAGAATGCAAACTGGTTCAACAGAAGCTAGGAAAATGAAACCAAAAATGCTTTTGAAGATAAAAGAAGAGGTTAAGAAGCAATTTGAATCTGCATTTCTAAAGGTGGTAAAATATCTAGACTAGGTTGCAAACATTAACTTGGTTCCCAAGAAAGACAGAAGAGTTAGAATATGTATAGATTACCAGAACCTTAATCGAGCAAGCTCAAAAGATAACTTTTTCCTCCTTCATATAGACACCTTCGTTGATAATACCGTGAAGAACTATTTATTTTCCTTCACGGATGGATTTTTAAGGTATAACCAAATTAAAATGGCTCCGGAGGATATGGAGAAGACCACATTTGTCACAATATGAGAAACAGTTTGTTACAAAGTAATGCCATTTGGGCTAAAGAATACGGGAGCAATTTACCAAAGGGTAATGGTCACCCTATTCCACAACATGATGCATAAGGAAATTAAAGTGTACATTGATGACATGATTATGAAGTCCCCTCAAGAAGAAAGTCACGTAGCGAACCTAAGAAAATTGTTTAAAAGGCTGAGAAAATATTAGTTAAAGTTGACTCAATGATGTTACATGGCTGATCACCAAAATAGACCCAATCAAATATTTGTTCGAACTGCCAACTTTATCAAGAAGGATAGCTAGGTGGCAAGTTCTACTATCTGAATATGATATCGTTTATGTAAGCCAAAAAGCGATCAAAGGAAGTGCCATTGCTAAATTCTTAGCAAGCCAAGCGCTTGACAATTATCAGCCATTGGATTTTGAATTCCCTGACGAGGACTTTATGAATGATATGGTTGAAGAAGAAGAAGAGTTCTTGGAAGAATTTACGTGGAAAATGTATTTTGATGAAGCATCAAATGCATTAGGCCATGGGATCGGCATAATTTTAATATCTTCAAAAGAGGATTATTACCCTTTTACAACTCTGATAATTTTTTATTACACCAATAATATGGTAAAATATGATGTATGTATTATAGGGCTTCAAGCAGAATTGGAAACAAAGGTCCAGGTATTGAAAGTCTATGGAGATCCAACCTTGGTAATTTACCAACTATATGGAGAATTGGAAACACAAGACCCATGGTTGCAATAATATAAAAAATTGATTAGAATATCTAAAAAATTCAAAAAGGTAGACATCTTTCATCTGTTTCATGATGACAATCAAATGGCAAATGCTGTAGCCACCTTGGCTTCAATGTTCAAAGTAAACAAAGGACAAGAGGTGACACCTATTGAGATAAGTATTTATGAATTCCTTACATACTGCCACAACATTGAGATTAAGGCAATTATCCTTCCATGGTATCATGATATCAAAAATTATTTGAAAGATCGAGTATATTCGCCAAATGCCTCAGAAACTGATAAGAGAACCTTAAGAAGGTTGGCACTAAATTTTGTCTTAGATGGAGAGATTTTGTATAAGAAAAGTTTTGACTAAATATTGTTAAGATGTGCTGATGCTTTAAAAGCAAAAAAAATAATAGAAAAAGTACATGAAGGGGTTTGCATGATTCATGATAGCGGACATAAGATGGTAAAACAAATCATGACATTAGGCTACTTCTGGATAACTATGGAGAGTGACTGTATCAAGTATGCCAAAAATGCCATAAGGGTAAAATCAATGCCGATAAGATTTGTGCTCCACCCTCACCATGAAATGTCATGATCGTGCCATGGCCTTTTTCTATGTGGTGTTAGCTCAAGGGAAAGATTAAACCAAAAAGGGGGTGAATTGGTTCTTACAAAAACTTGATAAATTTGAAATAAATTACAAATTAAAAATAAGTTAAGGGTAAGAAAAACAAACAATCAATGTATAGAGGTTTGGTCTTTTAACTTGGCACCTATGTCCTTTCTTCTTAGTACTTTCTTACCAAGGTGATTCGTATAATTCACTGAACAATTTGTTACCTTTAACGCTAAGGTATCACTTTACACCACTATCTTTTAAAGCTTAGATAGAACCTTTCAATCCCCTTGAGAATTTTACCCCAAATTTTTAAATATTTTTCACTCACTTTCACACAACCCCTTTTGTTATATGAATGAAGTATTTTGCAAATAGATTGAACCTCTAGTAGGTAGATGTTTACTAGATTTTAAGTACAAGATGAATGAGATACAAATAGGCTTGAAGAATCTAAATTTGATACAAGTAAAAATGAAGAATTTGAAGATTTTTAAGCTTTTGTTGTTCAATGATTCAATGACTTTTGTATCTCTACTTCTTCAACTATTAGGAACCTTTATTTATAGCTAGAAATTGATTCATAGATGTTGGGCATTTAATGTGGTGCTTGGAAAGCTATTGTAGCCTTCATAAATGCTTGTTTACATTCAGTCCCAAGCTATAGTATCAATACAATACCAATAGTATTGATACAGGAGTAAAAAAGGTGAACTTATAGCTTGTTGTATTGATACAGGGAGCTGAGTATCAATACTAAGTAAGCTGTATCGATACATTTGAGGGTTTTAGCCAAACCTTGGCTACTGCCAAGCCTTGCATCAATACACATAGGGTGAGTATCGACAATAAGCAAGCTGTAACGATATAGACACAGTTGTATCAATATATTTGAGGGTTTTACCAAAACCTTGGCTACTACCAAGCCTTGTATCGATACACATGGGGAGAATATCAATACCAAGTAAGATTTATTGATACAGACACACTTTTATCGATCAATTTGAGGGTTTTAAGCATAGTATCGATACATTTGTTCTTTGTATCGATAAAAACCTTTAAAAAATGTTTATAAAATGATTTTTGTTGACTCAAACATATCTCAAAAAATATTCTAAGTATAAATATACATTTTAGAGCATATATATTTTTTGACAAATTATAAACCTAGTACTTTTCAAAATGTTTTTTTAGTTTGAACAGAAATACCAAGTTAAGTATTAATTTAGCTTATGTTGTTTGTTATATCAAAATCGAAATCAAAGTTAACAATCTCTCCCTTTTTAATATAACAAAACTTAAAATAAATTTATTTGTTTTTTAGAATAACGAAAAACAACTCCCCCTCAGTAAAGCAATGGTTGTCAAAAGTTTTAATTTGAGTAAATCAAGTCTTTTAAAACTTTAACATTTCAAATTAATAATATTGCCCAAGATCAAAAATTCAAGCTAATGTTTAATATCAACATGTTATTTGGGTTCCAGCATGGTAATAATCATGATCAATGTGCATAATAAATTCATGGAAAACATATTAACACAAGACATATATAGCAAGACATTGCAAATTTATGGCATTTCTCCCCATTTTTGTTATATCAAAACAGAATTCAAAGATGAATAATGCAAAGCAATTGAGGAAATGCAATACAAGTAAGGACAAACTCATTAAGAATAAGATGTGAAACATATTTAACAAAGCAAGCAAAAGATGTTCAAAGGAATGCAAAACATAAAGTGGGTGAAGAATCATAAAGTCCTAAAAAAACATAAGAGATATCCTAAAATGATATTCTAAAAACATAAGAGATATCTTAAAATGATATTCTAAAAACATAAGAGATATCCTAAAAACATAAAGATGTTCAAACGAGCCTAATTAGACTGAGCATCATCAGCTGGAGGATCCTCGGCAGGTGGAGAGTTAAGTGGAAGGGCACGAGGAAAAATAGCCAAAAATGCACGAAATTGCTCTGTTAAAGCCTGATGCTATGCGCAAAAGTAGAAAGATGAGCATCGATAGTGTCGAAGCGATGATCGAATTGTCCCTCCCATGCATCAAGATGGCTCATAATAGAAGCGTACATAATGTGAATGTCCATAGGCATAGGTGATGAGGTAACGAGAATCGGAGATAAGAGAGGCTCACCATGCTTTGTATCATCATGATCATCAAGAGCGAGAACATCTGGCTGCTTAAATGGTGGTTATTGATGAGCCTTGGGAACAAAGTCGACACCTTAAATTTCATACTCGATAAGGCCCATGGATTTACGACCAATGTAACGGTAAGTTATTATCATAATCCCCGGGTGGCATGAAAGGTTGAGACTTTGGGTGTTGAAGTAATAACCCCAGGCCATGCCGTAGAAGAGGGTATAATAACCACGAATGTAAAGAACAAGGTTCGCGAATATAAAATGGGCTAAGTTTGGATGATTCCTAATTTGATCATATGAAGCCACCAATAGTTCATGTTACTAATCAATTTATGTTTGGTGCTGTATGGACAGAGCACATGTGAGATTATAAGATAGAGTAAGTGATCGACTGAAGGCAAAAGTGCAGCTTTGTTGTTCAGAATACGTAAGGTGACAAACTGAAACATTTAGAGAAAAAAATTTAGTCCATTCGAAGATTTAAAAAATCTAAAGGTAAGGATAGTTAATGGACTAGAGAAAGGGAAAGTTGAGGATTTGATATTATTGATGGGTATCTGGGCATAGATGGTGGTGAATCACTCATGAGCCTATGCATCATGGAAACATAAGTAAAAAAAAGGCTAATTTTGGGCCGGAGCTGGTTAACGAGCAAAAGAGGTAGAGGCAAAGGTGATGAGACCTTGACGACATGTTGTTTGTTTTATTATGGGAGGCATGGTCGTGTTTGAAAAGGTTGAGGACTTTTGTCAAGCAGGTGGTTACAGAATAGGTCAAGCAAGTTGAGTGGGTAAAGTGCTAATTAGGGAAAATGGTCAAGCAGGTGGTAGGCACTAAGTTTGGTTGGTAATTGGTGTGATGTAACCAATTGCAATAATAGAGTGGGAAAAGGCTTAGGAATGAAAAAATAGTCAAAATTTAAAAAGGAATTTGGACAAAGGTGATGGATTGAGAGAAAAAAGTGGTGAGGGTTAGAGTGATGGAGGGTTTTGAATTGTTGATGTTTAGGATGATAATAGTTAATTTTCAAATGGTTTTGGGTAAGTATGATGACATTAATTGGTTTATGGATCAAGGATTTATGAGAAAAGGGTGATGATGATGAGTTTTGATAATTAAAGGTTGAGTGAGGGAAAGGATGGCAGGAGAGAGAATGAATAGTGCTCGATAGAATGAGCATTTGCACGTGTGCGAGGAGTCCTAAATTAACAGTGAGTATCGATATAGAAAAGGCAGCATTGATACAAAAAATATTTTTGGGTTCTGTATCAATACAAGGAACTGGGTCTTAAGACTTAGAACAAATTGATCTGTATCAATACAAGCTGGGGAGTATTGATACAATATATCGATACTTGGCTCAAGTATCGATACAAAAAACAAGTCTGGGTTTATATCGATACAATGGAAATTGGTCTCAATACTTGGAAGAAGAATGTATAGGGATCGATACATATGGCCTAGTATTGGGTCATTTCCATTAAGATGGCATCAAATTAGGCATATTTTTGACCCAATTATCCTTTGAAAAAGATTTAAAAATGCAACTTGGACCAAAATCAAAATCATTTGGCCTGGATAATTCAAAATTTAATTAAGAAACAACAAAATTATCTAAGAATAAGAAATTTATATAAATGAAAATCATCAAACAAGTAAGTGTGTGGAGCTAGCTTCTCAAACTAAGCACGATACAAACAATATTCAGGCAAAGTATCAGGATTGGATAAAGTTATGAATTATGGTGCATTCATTAAGCCATTTTCTCTTCTAATTGTGCAAAATCTATCCTTGTCAAGTGGTGTAATGAAAATATTAGCTAGTTGATGCAAGGTATCAATAAATTGAAGCACTATATCACCTTTTTGCACATGATCTCTAATACAGTGATGTCTAATTTCTATGTGCTTGGTTCTAAAGCATTGAATTGGATTTTTGGTGAGACAAATGGCACTAATATTGTCACATTTAATTGGAATATGATCCATGGTAATGCCAAAACTTTCCATTTGCTGTCTTATCTATAAAATTTTGGCACAC
Organism: Adansonia gregorii; assembly: GCA_038382025.1. Lineage (NCBI taxonomy): Eukaryota > Viridiplantae > Streptophyta > Magnoliopsida > Malvales > Malvaceae > Adansonia > Adansonia gregorii. The sequence continues at coordinate 18,574 of JBBYHO010135018.1, read as the reverse complement.
AACTTCTTACGGATATGTATTTTGCTTCGGTTATGGATAAAGCAACACTATTTTGTTTCTTGGAAAACCATGATATGAGCATATTTCCAAGAAATTAACCAGTACCAAAAATGCATTTCCTATCAATTTTACATCTACCAAAATTTGCATCGGAATAAGCATGTAAGATAAGAGATGATTCTTTTGGATACCATAAGCCTAGATTGGGAGTGTCTCTAAGATATCTAAAGATTTTTTTCATGGCAACTAGGTGTGACTCCCTTGTTGATGATTGGTATCTAGCACCTAGGCATACACAAAACATTATGCCAGGTCTACTTGCGATAAGATATAGCAATGAACCTATCATAGACCTATAATGTTTAGAGTCAACAATTTTACCTCCTTCACCCTTTTCAGGCTTTGTTGAAGTACTCATAGGTGTAGAACAATGCTTTGCTTCATCCATTTTAAACCTCTTGAGTAATTTCTTGGTGTACTTTGCTTGATTTGCCATCTTTTGTTTGTTTACTTTCTAGATGTTAATTCTCTCATCATGCTCATCTCAAACTCACCTTGCATTAACTTAGAAAATTCTTGACAAAGAGATTCATTAGTAGCACCAAAGATAATGCCATCAACATAAACTTGAATCACTAAAATATCTTTGTTTTTTACTTTTATAAATAGAGTTTTGTCCACATTGCCTCTATTAAAACTTTTTTTCAATTAAAAATTTTGAAAATCTCTCATACCACATCCTAGGTTCTTGCTTTAGTCCATATAAAGCTTTTAGAAGTTTAAAAACATGATAGGGAAAATGAGGATTTTTAAAACCAGGAGGTTGCTCAACATAAACTTCATTATTAATGACACCATTTAAAAAAGCACTTTTGATATCCATTTGATGCAACTTGAAATTGTTAAAGCATGCAAAAACTAGAGGTATTCTAATGGCCTCTAGTCTAGCTACAGAGGTATAAGTTTCATCCCAATCAATTCCTTCTTATTGACTATATCCTTTAGCTACTAATCTAGCCCTATTTCTAACTATTGTTCCATTCTCATCAAGTTTGTTCCTAAAAACCCATTTAGTACCTATGATGGGATAATTACTAGGTTTCTCCATTAAATTCCAAACTTTGCTCCTTTCAAATTGGTTTAACTCCTCTTGCATAACCATGATCCAACTATCTTCTTTTAAAGCCTCATCTAAATTCTTTGGTTTAATTTGTTAAAGAAAAGCTACATAATTGCATGTATTTCTAAAAGATGATCTTGTTTATACCCCTTGCTTAGGATCACCAATTATCTCACCTTCTTTAACATAAGTTAACTCTCTAGGATGATTTTTTTCCTTTTCTACTTGAGCTGGCTTATATAGTTCTTCCTCTTTTTAAGCTTCTTGATTTTACATTGCTTGTTCTTGCTCCTTATATGATGTTTATTCTTGGTAAATCTCTACATCATCATTATCAAAAGACACCTTTCTTAAGGTTGAGTTAGCTTCATCAAATATAACATGTATTGACTCTTCAACAACCAAAGTTCTCTTATTAAACACTCCATAAGCTTTGGAATTTGTTGAATAACCAAGAAAAACTCCTTCATCACTTTTTGCATCAAATTTACCAAGATTATCCTTTCCATTATTTAACACAAAACATTTGCACCCAAAAGGATGAAAGTAGCTAATGTTAGGCTTTCTTCCTCTAAAAAGTTCATATAAAATTTTCTTTAGAATTGGCCTAACCATAGCTCTATTTATAATGTAGCAAGACGTATTAATGGCTTCCGCCCAAAAATATCTTGGTAAATTGTTTCCACAAAGCATGGTTCAAGCCATTTCTTCCAAGGTTCTATTTTTTCTTTCAATAACTCTATTTTGTTGAGGAGTTCTAAATGCTGAGAAATTATGGCTAATACCAATTTCATTACAAAATTTATCAAAACTAAGATTTTTTAATTCTTTTCCATGATCACTTCTTACACTTGAAATAGAATAACCTTTTTCATTTTGGATAATTTTGGAAACAGTAATGAATTTTTCTAAGGCTTCATCTTTAGAGCTTAAGAAAAGAACCTAAATAAACTTAGAGTAATCATTTACTATAACAAATCCATATTGTTTAGCTATTAAGCTTAATATCCTAGTAGGACCAAAAAATAGATATGAATAAGTTGTAATACTCTAGCAATGGAGACACTATTAATTAGTTTGAATAAAGCTCTTCTATATTTGCCTGGAACACATGCATCACATATTCTATCATTATCAAATTTCATTTTTGGCAATCCAACAATAAGGTGTTTTCTAGATAGTTTGGAAATTACATTCATACCAGCATGTCCTAATCTTCTATGCCACAACTAAGGCAAGTCATCATTATTAGCAATTAAACAAACATTTTAAGAAGATAAGTCATCTAAATGCACAACATAAACATTTCCTTCTCTATGTCTTACAAAAACAATTTTATTTGTTTTAACATCAATGACTTGACAATTCATTAATTCAAAAAAACTTTCATGCCTTTATCACACAATTGACTAATACTGAGGAGATTATGTTTAAACCTTTGACAAATAAAACATTTTTAATGTTGGATGAAGCGTTGTTACCTATGGTTCCAATACCTTTAATTGTCCTTTTAAGTTATCACCAAAGGTAACACTTTCTTTATCCTTAGGTCTTAGCTCTATGAATTAATTCTTGTCATCGGTAATGTATCTTAAGCATCCACTATCAAGGTACCAAGAATTCTCCTTTGTTAAATTTACCTTGAAGCCATGCTCATGCTCTTACAACCATAAAGTCATGTTTTCTTTTTAAGCACCCAAATTTTTCTTGGGTCCTTGAGTATTAGTGTTCAAAAATTTTATGCCTTTTGGAATCCATTTTAATTTGATAGCTTCATTTTAAGATGTGCTAACATTTTTAGGGACCTAAACTCTCTTAATAAACTTGCGTCTATAAGTGATAGTTTTTAAGGAACATATGTGGAATGTGTGGCCAAGTTCATGGCAATGAATATATATGCTAGATGCATTAAATGATTTGTTTTGTGTTATAAAGAAATTCTTAAAGTGAGTTTCTTTTTCAATTCTATTATAGCCTAAACCATCTTTATCAAAGAATGCTCTTTATGTTTCTAGCATGTTATTCAATTTCTATTATGCCATATAAAACCTTGTAAATAAGTTATGTAAGTTTATGTTCTTCTTGGTTAGATCATTGATATTAATTTGTAACTCATCTACTTTCTTCTTAAGATCATCATTTGTCATGCTTAGTGTTTCATTTTCTTCCTTAAGTTAAGAAATCATTTTCTTGTATTTTAAATTCATGACTTTGAATTCTAATGCTAATTCATCAAATACATCTTGTAATTCATCAAATGAGTAAGTATTAGCATTAGAAGATACCTTAGGCTCATCATGAGCCATATGAGCCATGAAACATAGGCTGGCCACCACCTCATCATAATTATTAGATATGTCATTATCACTCTATGTGGCCACCATAGCCTTCTTCTTTGCTTCTTTGGGTTTAATTTCTTCCACATTGGACATTTAAATTTGATGTGTTTCAACTTCTTGCACTCATAGCAAATAATTTGTTCTCTCTCTTTCTTACTTGAGTCTCCTTTCATCATTTTTTTCTTAGAGTTCTTCTTGCTTTGTTTATTTTCATGAATTTGTTAAATCTTTTTGCAAACATGGCCATTTCTTTATCTTCCTCAACCTTTTCATTGTCTTCATTACTAGGAATGATTGTTTCAAAGGCAACACTTGCCTTCTTTGATGGCTCTTGTCCATGCTTGATCTTCATCTCATAAGTTAGAAGAGAATCTATAAGTTTATCCAAAGAGAGCATTTTGGGATATTTGGATTCTTCAATTGCTATCACTTTTACTTTCCAAGACTTGGGAAGACTATTGAGTAGGTTCTTCACCATTTTTTTATTTGGATAGGTTTTTTCGAGTGCCTTCAACCCATTGATAACATCTATAAACCTATCCAATATTTCTTTGATGGTTTCATCTACTTTCATCTTGAACAATTCATAGTCAAGTGTGAGCATGCTTATTTTGGATTCTTTGACTTGATTTGTTCTTTCATGTGTGGTTGCTAACTTATCCCACAGTTGCTTGGCATTATCATATAGTGAGACTCTATTGTACTCGCTTGGACCAAGAGCACAAAATAGTGTGTGCATGGCCTTGCATTTAATTATGCCATTTTGGTGTCTTGTTCATCCTATTCTTCTTTTTTTTTTGGTACAACACAATCTCAAACTCTTTTCTTTGGGATGAGTGGTTCATTGATGATGATCTTTCATACTTCATAGTCGTTTACTTAGATAAAAAGCCTCATTCTTGTATTCTGATATGAGTAGTTGTCACTATTAAAGAGTGGAAGCTCATGATGAAATGTCTTAATGAGACAAACTTCATCTTGGCTTTTCAACTTTTATGGGCTTTTTGAGGCTTTGGCATTCTCCATTTTTGAGCTATAAAGGATCTTTTCTCAAGGTTGTGATACCTATAATATAGAACAAAGCTCTTGATACCAATTATTAGCTCAAGGGAAAGATTACACCAAGGGGGGTGAATTGGTTATTACAAAAACTTGATAAATTTGAAATAAATTAAAAATTAAAAATAAGTTAAAAGTAAGAAAAACAAATAATCAATGTATAAAGGTTCGATCCTTTAACTCGGCACTTATGTCCTCTCTTCTTGGTACTTTCATACCAAGGTGATACCCACAATTTATTACCTTTAAGGCTAAGGTATAACCTTACACCACTATCTTTTAAAGGCTTAGATAGAACCTTTCAATCCTTTTGAAAAGTTTACCCTAAATTCTTAAATATTTTCACTCACTTTCACATAACCCCTTTTATGATATGAATAAAGTATTTTACAAATAGGTTGAACCTCTAGTAGGTAGATGTTTACTGGATTTTAAGTACAAGATGAATGAGATACAAATAGGCTTGAAGAGTATAAATTTGATACAAGTAAAAATGAAAATTTTAAAGATTTTTGAGCTTTTATTGTTCAATGATTCAAGATTTTTGTATCTCTACTTCTTCAACTATTGGGAACCTTCATCTAAAGCTAAAAATTGATTCATAGATGTTAGGCATTTAATGTAGTGGTTGGAGAGCCATTGTAGCCTTTATAAATGCTTGTTTTTATTCAATCCTGCGCTATAGTATTGATACAATAACAATAGTATCAATACTAGAATAAAAAAAGTGACTGTCATAGCTTGTTGTATCGATACTAAGCAAGTTGTATCAATATAGACACACTTGGATAAATACATTTGAGGGTTTCAACTAAACCTTGGCTACTGCCAAGCCTTGTATTGATACACATGGTTGAGTATCCATACCAATTAAGCTGTATCAATATAGACACACTTGTATCGATATATTTGAGGGTTTTAGCCAAACCTTGGCTACTACTAAGCCTTATATCAATACGCATGGGGTTAGTATCAATACCAAGTAGGCTATATTGATATGGACACACTTGTATCGATATATTTGAGGGTTTCAGCCAAACCTTGGTTGCTGCCAAGTCTTGTATTAATACACATGGGGTAAGTATTGATACAGACACACTTATATTGATACATTTAAGGGTTTTAAGCATAGTATCAATACATTTGTACTTTGTATTGGTACAAACCTTTAAAAAATGTTAGTAAAATGATTTTTGTTAACTTACACATATCTCAAAAAATATTCTAAGTATAAATATACATTTTGGAGCATATATATTTTTTGACAAATTACAAACTTAGTAATATTCATAATGTTTTTCAATTTGAACACAAATACCAAGTTGAGTATTAATTTAGCTTAAGTTGTTTGTTATATTAAAATCAAAATCAAAGTTAACATAGGGTATGGATGTCATTGGACCAATTACTCCTACAGCATCGAATCGACATCATTTCATCTTGGTGGCCATTAATTATTTCACCAAATGGGTGAAAGCAGCTTTTTCTACAAATGTCACCAATTTAATGGTGATTAAATTTCTAAAGGCCAATATCATTTGTAGATTCAAGGTTCCTAAAAGAATTATAATAGATAATGCCTCCAACTTGAATAATAAATTGATGACGAAGGTTAATACCCAACTTAAAATCTCTCATTATAATTTGGTCATATATCGTCCAAAGATGAATGGGGCTATAGAAGTTGCCAACAAAAATATTAAGAAGATTATGGAAAAATGGTGAAGACTTATAAAGATTGGCACGAGAAGCTTTCATTGCTCTTCTTGCTTATTGAACCTTAGTACAAACCTCAACTGGAGGAACACTTTACTCACTGGTGTATGACATGGAAGTAGTACTAACAATTGAAGTCAAGATCCTATCATTTTGAATATTAATGGAGACCAAATTGTAAAAAGCTAAATGGGCATGAGATTGCTACGAACAATTAAATTATATTGAAGAAAATAGATTAAAAGTGATCTAGCCTAGTCAAATGTACCAGAAAAGGATGATGAACGCCCATGATAAAAAGATTCATCCAAGATGATTTCATGAAGGAGAACTAGTGCTGAAGAAAATCCTCCCAATAAAAAAAATCCATGAGGTAAATAGGCATCCAATTGGAAAAAGCCATATGGGGTTCACCAAGCATTCTCATGAGGCACATTAATCCTTGTTGAAATAGATGGAGATATTTTTTCAAACCCTGTCAATGCAGATAATGTAAAGAAACACTACACTTAAAAAAAATAATAACAAAATAAATAAAAAAACAAAAATCAGACGAAAACCCTAACAGATGTTCGATTAAAAGTGATATAAGGGGGGAGGCTTTGAGTTGAAACTCGAAAGGATAGCTCAAGCAAAGAAAGAAATGATCAAATCATAGGCATGATATGATCAAACGCATCTCTAAAAGATGAATCTATGCATACGTAGATATTTTATTCAGAAGAAATCTTTAAAAATCTGAATTCAGTTGTCCAGACCTTTTCTTTGACATTTACCATTATCTTTGTAAATCTCTTTTTAGGCATTTTACCATTATTTTTGTTAAAAAAAAGCTAATATTCTACTTTCTTTCCTTGAAATACAACCTCTGTTAGACTATCTTTTTATCGTGCTAGCATTTTTACTAAATGATAATTAATGACTTAAAGAAATAAAGATTCACTAAAATAGATAACAAATTAATTTCTTTGAGTTACTTTGGAATGAGGTCAAAACATTATGAAAATTTTAGTTCACGTCTTAATTCTTTCAAACATTCTAGGAAGTGTTAAGTGTAGATAACTAATGGTCTTAGATAGAATTCTGATGATGGAGGAAACTTAACCTCTTAGAAGATATTCATCATTTTGTTCTGGCTAGCAAAGGAGTTGATGGAAATGTCCGGTCAGTGTTACATTCTGAAAACCATAGATGAATCGAAAGAGGGTATCCCCCATGCATTTCTAATCATATCTTTTTTTCTCAACCCTTAAATGGTATTACTACATCACAAAGTCCTGTTTTCGCTCGAGGCAAGGACATCACCTACATTTCCAATCATATCCATTTTTCTCAACTACTAGATGGTATTGATGCATCATAAAATCTCACTTTCTCTTCAAGTAGGGACATCGACCATATTTCCAATCATATCATTTTTCCTGAACCACTAGATGGTATTGATGCACCATATGACCACAAGGGGCATCCTTTACACATTCCTAATTATACCATTCTCTTTTAGTCATTAGATGACACTGATGCTTCATAATCTAAATTCCTTAGAGAGTAATAACAATTGTTTTTGTAAAGATAATGTCAGATTCAAGAGTAGCCCCTTACCTTTAGAAAGATTTTCCATGCTTTCTGAAGATGTTTTCAGGCTTTTGAAATGGGCTGAATCATGATTTAAAAAAATGAATGAAAAATAAAAAATTAAAGAATAAATCTAATCATGAAAATCCATGCACATTCACCATGCATCCACATTCAAAATTGTGTAATTCATAGGTTTAAAGCAATAAAGCAAGAAAAAAACTATAAGAATGGATACTTCTTCAAAGTCAAAAGATAAGTTAAGCTTTTTTCAAAGATCTCAAATATTAAATTACTTTAACCTTATTAAGGTTTGTCTCAATCGATCGTACTCGATCAAATTCTTACTTAATTAGCTGTACTCACTCAAGTTTTGCTATATTTTACTTAATCAAACCTCATTTCATTTTTGTTTGATGTGATGGTTTAGCCCTGGTCAAGGTCCCTTTTTATTTTATTTGAAGTGATAGTTTAGCCTAGTCAAATTTTTTTATTTCATTTAGCATTATGGTTTAGCCCTGGTCAAACTTTTTTTCACCTTTGTTTGACGTGATGGCTTAGCCCTGGTCAAACTCCCTTTTTATTTCATTTGACATGTTAGTTTAGCCCTAGTGAAACTTTTTTTTCATCTTCGTTTAACGTGATGGTTTAGCCCTGGTCAAACTCTCTTTTCATTTTGTTTGATGTGATGGTTTAACTCTAGTTAAACTTTTTTTCACCTCTGTTTGATGTGATGGTTTAGCCCTGGCAAACTCTTTTTTTATTTTGTTTGACATGATGGTTTAACCCTAGTCAAACCTTCCTTTCACTATCATTTGACATGATGGTTTTGCCCTGGTCATTTTGTATCTTATTTGGCATAATGGTTTAGCCCTAGTTGACCTTGTTACGTTTAACCTTATGTAATACCTTGGTATCCTTTATCTAACCATCGGCCTAGTCCTGGGCAACTTCTTTCATTTGTTGACCTGACTACTTGGTCTTAGTCAATTTGTCTCACTAGTTGGTTTGTGCATTTTTGCCTCGACTAACTCATTTTCAATATCAACTTCATCGTAGCTTAAAAGTTCTCCTTCCAATCAGTAACCTCTAATATATATGTTCATATCTAGTTTTTCTTGTACTTTATGGCCTAGACAAAATTGTGTCTATCTAGTTTTTATCCTATTCTTGATTCTCAGCGACAGACAAAGAGGGGCAGCTATAGACATCAAATTTTGTCCAAGTTATCTGTCCCTTAAAGTCCCAAGTATTCTAGAACGAAAATGTAGTGGCCACTCTGATGGAGGTCAACTTCCACCAGAGTAGTTTCACATTTTTGTAATTTTAATCAGTCATATGTAAATAACTGTATATACACATAAGGGAAAAATCCATTTTCTTGGTAAAAAGAACAAATCCACAAAGGAAAAAAATTTTGTTTTTAAACGAGTTCTTGACAAATTTTGGAAATCACCTCGCAAATGATCTCACGGTTAATTTTTCAATTTTTAGGAATTTCCTAAGATTTTTCTAAAAAACTCGAGAAATTAGTGGTTGGGTATTTTTACCGACATCGGTGGTTTTACGTCGATTCTCACTCCAAAAAATCATAAATATTCAAGGAAAAATTAATATTGATATTTTATACTACAAAGTGTTAAGTTGTTTATTTTTGTAATTAATTTTCAATTCTTTTCACAGTATCACAAGTATTGTACTTGTGAAATTTTTTTGATAAAATTATTTTGAATTTCGAATTTTAAATTTTTATCTTAACCATTTTGTAAATCAATATTTTGTATAATATGTTTTATTTAATTCATTTTTTATAAGTTTTAATGTATTTTTTGAAATTTTTCGATCCTAAATTACGAGCTTTCTATTAATCGGTAAACTTAATCGGTAAACTTTTTGGTAGAATTTTGTCGAGTTTTAAACTTCAAAATTCTTTAAATATTTTCATTTAACCACCATCAAATCAGTTTTTAAAAAATTAAATATATTTTTTTATTGTGAATTTTTTTCAAATAATAAATTTCTTCCGTAAAGGTGTTCTCGTAAATTTTTAAGAGTTTTGGATTTTCATTTTTTTTCTTGCATATAAGACTTTTTAAAAACTTTCCTTGTATGATCCAATACTTGAAGTCTTTATAAATTTTATTATTAATTTTATTAATTTTATTTTGTGCAAAATCTCCTTAATGGGCCTAAAAACTTCAAATTTTATAAATAGGCTAAATAACCCTAATAATTTCTCAACAAGCCCAATGACCTTACCAAGCCTACTTTCTTTATTTTTCATCAAGCCCATTTCACTTTTAAAAGCCTACTAAGCCCATCTTAATATTCAATTTTCCAATGAAGTCCACTAACTTTTTTTAAATTTTTTAGTTATTTTCATATTAATTATTTTGATTCCAATTTTTATTTATTTTCTATATTTTTAAATTTTTAATTGGATTTATTATGTGAGATTTTGTTGATTACATGAATTTTAATTTATTATCATTTTTTTCATGGAATTTTCAATTAGGCTTTTTATGCACATTATTGCATTTGTTTCTTTACTTCTAAAATTATGTTTACTTGTAAATTCATAATGTAATTTTGCTTTTACGTAATTAATTTTATAATTTCCCAATTTATTTGCATGAAAGCTAATTTGGTTGGAATTAAATTATTTTTCAATTAATTTAGTTTCATTCCAACTAATTCCACCAAGCTAACCAAAATCACCATTTAACCTAAACTAGTAAAATCATGACAATAGAGATGGTAGCTTGTAAGAAAAGATAAGCATGGGCTTACGACAACATTTATTATTTTTTCCAACCTAACAAGTAAACAAAAACATCAAGCAAATAAAAAAAAAAGAAGAGAAACTATGAAGAAAAAAGAGTGAAATTTAGCCAAAGAGGATTTTTATTCTCCTTGGCCAAATCATTTATTCATGAAGTTTTTAGTTTTCGGAGAAAAAATAGAGTTAAAAAAAAGAAAGGGAAAATACCTGAAAAAAATTCAAAGTTTTGTTCAGGTATAAGTCTCCACTAAAATCTTTAGAGTTTTATTTGTTTGATACATTTTTTTCTTCTCTTTGGTGAGCAAAAATGGTACTTAAGTTCATAGATTTTTTTTTATCCATGTTGAAAGACTAAGCATAATGGCCATGAACTAATTTCCTTTATTTTATTTTATTATTTCTTTTCTTCCGTTAGTAAATTATCTTCTTCATGAATCATGTTTATGTTGATATGATGTTGGTTTTGGTGTTGTGTTTGTCATATATATGTTCATATATATTTTATTTCTTTTAGTAAATCGCATGTTTATATACTTATTTTTGTAATTTTATCTTATAATGGTGTTAATTTGTGTTAAATAAAATGTGAAAATGTGATTATTAAGTTTTAAAAGGTTGAATGGCAGATTGTTTAGGTGTTGGCTGAAATTCATGCTTGTATATGTGTTTTTGTGGTCATTTTGTTAATATGAAAAGTTTAGAGGCTAATCCAAAATATAAATAAAAAATAAAGAAACAAAAAATCTTTGTTTAGACCTATATGCATGGCCAAAGCATACTTGCACTCTTAAAAGTGTATTTTATGCATTTATAAAGTTAAAATACATTTTGCTTAGTTTTGGGGTCTTTTTGTAATCTTAAGAAGTTTAGAGACTTTTGCATAAATACAAAAAATTTATTCTAGGGGCAGAAAAAAGTGACCACATTTTGTTTGTGATCTTTTATGTGACTTTTGAGATCATTTTAATTCATTTGGAGCTTAATTTTACATTTTAATCATTTAAGGGCCAATTTATAATTTTAGGAAAATTTAAGGACTAGTTTGCAAATAATAGAAATTTTTGTTGTATGGTTAAAGGATTTGACCAAAAGCTTCATGGATAACTTGGAAATTGATTTTAGGTATTTTATATCATGCTCTAGGTATTTTTCACACTTTAAGGTTATTTTGCAATTTCTCAAAGTTTAGGGGCTAGTTTGCAAATAATGGAAAATTTTCTTTTCTAGTCAAAGGTGTTAGATTGAACCTTCTTATGGATGTTCTTAATGATTAACATGCTGATTTTTACCCGATTAATTATATTTTGTGATGATTTAGGTTATTTTTTTACGTAGGTACCTAAGTGTAAAATTGAGAAAGTTTATGGACCCTTAGGGAAATTTAGCATTTTTTGGGACAAAAGGGTTATCTTTAGCATGAAATCATCTGCTTAGAATTATTTTAAATATTTTTATCATTCCATTAGTCCTTCGGTGAGGTGCTAAAAAATATAAAAACCTTTCATATATTTTGGTTCTCCGTTAAGGTACGAAATGTAATTTTTAAAAATTTAAGGACCCATTAGCAAGTTTTATACTTTAGGTCATTTGTGTAATCTAAATTACCCATTTAGGGTAAGAATCATCATTACTTATCCTTTCGGGTCTATTAAGGGTACCGGGATACTCTCATGTCGAAGGTGTACCTTAGAGGCATTTTCATAATTTTTCCTCACATCGATACTTTTATGCCAAAGGTGAATGTTTAGGGTTCATTTAGCCTTTTTAGGTCATTTTTTAGTCCATTAGGGGAACCGGGATATTTTCATAACGAAGCTATACCCCCAAGGCATTTTCATAATTTTTTCTCACTAGGATGCTTTTATGCCAAAGGTGAATTTTTGGGGTTCATTTAGCCTTTTTAGGTCACTTTTGAGTCCACTAGTGGTACTGGGGTCTTTTCATGTCGAAGGTATACTCAAGGGACATTTTTATAATTTTCCTTATTAGGTGCCTTAGTGTCTATGGTAAGCCTTAGGAATATTTTAATTTTCCTTAGAACCCAATCTTAAGTAGTTACCCCAATCCTACGTAGTTATCGGGTGCCTTAGTGTCGATGGCAAGCCTTAGGAATATTTTAATTTTCCTTAGAACCCAATCCTAAGTAGTTACTGGGTGCCTTAGTGTCGATAGTAAGCCTTGGGAATATTTGTAGTTATTGGGTGCCTTCGTGTCCATGGTAAGCCTTAGGAATATTTTAATTTTCCTTGGAACCAAATCCTAAGTAGTTATTAGGTGCCTTAGTGTCGATGGTAAGCCTTAGGGATATTTTAATTATTCTTAAAACCTTGTCTTAAGTAACCATCGGGTGTTTCTATGTCGAAGTTATACTTTAAGGATAGGTTTATTTTTCTTTTATCTTTTTAGTCTTTAGATTCGAATTAGTACTTTGGTGTCTAGACTAAGTCATAGCTCTTTTGTTTTTGTTTCAAATAAAATTTGAATGTCTTTGTGAAATAAAGGCAATGTTTTGGACTTAGAGTGATGTGTGAAATACCTTCCACCCATATGTTATAGGGGTTTTACAGATCATTCTAATGACATGATACCCTTTTCAAAATGGAAATCGAGAATTTTATACAAATAAAAACCTTTCACATTCTACCAAGTACTCTAATAAGATGTGAAAGACATTCTGGTTTCTTAGAACCTTGTATGTCCTTTTGGTTTTTCGTTGGGGTATAAAAAGGAATAATAAAAACTTTCATGTCCTATTGGTTATTCAGTGGGAGTGCATAAGACATTTCGATTTTTAAAATCCAAAACCTCAATTTTTTCTCATGGAATAATAAAATTTTATTTTAACAATACGGGAATTGCAATTAAATACCACATATTGAAATCGGATAAAAATTAAAGATCAAATTAACCATGATCAATAAGGTACCAATTTTGGGCACCACGAGAGGGTCGATCCTTACTTATGGCTATAATAGACTCTCGAACCCTTAAAAATGATCTCTGGTACTTTCTACACCATGAAATTTATATTTAGGGTTTTATGACCCTTGAAGCATTAATTTTGATAGGTGTCCAATCTCACCTAGCCAAAACATATTGGTGGCGACTCCAAATAAATGGTCATTTTGTAATGACTATTTAGGGTTAAGATGGATGAACGATTCATCTTAACTATTAAGTCCCTAGAAATAAAAGAATATTAACATCAATATGGCCCCCCAAAAAAAGAAGAATAAATAGATTTAAAATAATGAGACATCACTCATTATATAGTCAAGGGCCATTTAAGTCAGGCTTAGTCTGAATTCGCATCCAGGCCACGTAATGATAGCTATGTTCGATCAAAATAAGCTTTGGAGATACGTAACGTAAGCCATAGTTCATGTTTTAAAAAGAAAAGATAGATAGGCCCAAATGATCAGTTTATGGGTAACTGAATCAAGGATTATTTCTCTTCAGAAGGAATTCATATTTGGCATATCTATCAAGATGAACGTACATATTTATTTCTTCATTTTTTCTTGCTTTTTCATTTTTCTTCACTTCTCTTTATTTTTTCTTCATCATGCTTTCTTCATTCTTCACTTTGAAGGAACTTGAGCTTTGAACTATCTTTATTCTTCACTTTGAATAAACTTGAGATTTGAACTTTCCTCATTCTTCACTTTGAAAAAAACTTAAGGTTTAAACTTTCGTTATTCTTTATTTAAAGGAACTTGAGATTTAAACTTATTCAATTTTTGACTTTTCCTTTGACAATTGACTAGTTTTTCTTGTAACTTTAGAATGGAATTTGCTCCTTCTGATTTTACAGCTTTGCTTCACTTGCCCTCTACTGTGAAAGGTGATCATTGATTAGGGTTCCAAGAAAAAACAAATCATCAAGCTTAATGGGGACTACAAAGGGAATAATTTTTTATATTCATGAAAAGATAAAGAAAGATAGCCATTTGGCATTTCCAAAAAAGCCATTTGAACTATCGAGCTTTTCACTAGGAAATAGGATAATTTTCTTTCTAGAGTAATTTTAAATATCTCAACAACATGGTGTTCTAATTAAATTTTTAAAATTTTTTCTATATTTAGTTTTACTGAATGCCTTTTGAAATCATCAACTCTATAGCCACCAATGAATCTTGGTTTTGATTGAGTATTTAACAAAAAAAATCAATTAGGAATAGAAAAATCTCAAATTTCATCTTATTTATCGAGCATTGGATTGAAAAGTTTTACTCCAGTGTTTTATCTGAGAAAAAATTTTTTTCGCTCATTTTACTCTTGTTTTTCCTAAACCAAGAATTTGGAGAAGCATCATGAAAGTTATGGTGAAAAATTATTCAAATAAGAGAGATATCAAAATTACTGTCATTATTTTAACACATGTTAAAGTATTTGTGTCTAAATGTTTTAAAAGCATAACCTATTTGTTTGACCTTCAAGGAATCCAAAAAAAGAACATTTGGGTGTGAAAGGCTTGTGGTTGTAAAAGGTCTATGGTCGAATATCTACGATAATTATATAAATGGAAGTGAAAGACATTTATGAGAGAGTTCAACTTAATAGTGATCATCTGCTAAAGAAAATAATTTTTTTAAAATGTTCCCATTAGCCTAGATACTAGAAATCATTATTAACGGAGTTCATTGTCCATGATAAAATGCACACAATGTATGAAACAAAATTTATTTCAAAATTCACAAAGCCTAAAAGGAAAGGTATAGAGTTTTGAAGTCAAGATGAAAACTACTCCTATTTGGCATACTACTATAAGGTTGATAATCCTTAGGCCAATTGTCCTTTATAAACATCCATTACTTCGAATTTTTCAAATCAGTAACCCTAAGAGCTTGTACTATTCTCTTAAATGCATTGCAAATTTTCATGGAATGGCCTTTCACACCTTGATGATACTCGTATTTGGTCTTCAAATTGTACCATTCCAGGTAAGGTGGTCTCCTAGGCTTTGAAAAAAAGCTCGATTTAGGGAATTAATGGGGCATGATACAGTTTCATCCATTTTTTTTCTTTTTTTGATAATTGCCTAAACTGTTTTCTCTATATTTGCAAGCATTTTATGTGCTCTAGATAGAATTGAACATGGCATAAAAATAAATAGGATCATGATACCAACTAGGTGGCATACGCTCAATAAGGAAATGATTTCATAAATAGTTGCCAATAAGTCATAACTGATGAAAACCAAGACCATAGAAAGTTAAGAAAGTAAAGAGGTCAATTTGAGTTCCATCCTTAACTAATTTATCATAGTATAGAAATGGTAGAGTATCGACAAAATAAGCATGCATTTCTTAATCCGTGAAAGGTGGTTGGACATATGAAGCTACATCTTCCCATCTACAAACATAATTCTCCACAGCTCTTATTATGATTTTTTTCTTATATTGTGGAGGGTTCTTCAAACTAAAGTAATTTCTAACTTACGCTTATATTAGCATAAAAATACTAAAGCCAAATCTTTCCAAGTGCTCATGTAGCCTCTTTCTAATTGGAAATACTATTCTAAAGCTACCTCAATCAAACTTTCAAAAAAATATGGATGAGCAATTTCTCATCTTTGGTATGCCTAGTCATTTTGCGGTAATATGTCATTAAATATGCTTTCAGGCATATGAGTTCACCATACTTTTCAAACTTTGGGATTTTAAATTTTGGTGAGATAATGAAATCTCACACTGGACTAAGATCATTAACATTGACATTGGCATAGAGCTCATCCCCTTTCATGGCTTTGAGCCTTCTTTCAAGAATATTTTTTTAGTTTTTGGTTTGACTTATTTCTTGCCCTTCTGTTTATGCCTTTCTTCTTCATAAAGCTAGGGACTATTGACTTCTCTTGCATGATGGTGTTCTTCGTATTTACCTTATGTATGAGGATATTAATATTAATACTAATGGCTAGTAATGGATTGGCTGCAGTACCATTTTGCTATGCATTATAGGTATTTGTCAATTGTGTATCTTAGACATTGGTTAGTAGTCTTTTAGCTTGGTCCCTATTAGATGTCCTAACAGGAGGGTTAGTAGTAGTTTCTAGCTATTGGTGAACTGGCTTACTTGTCTCAAGTAGTTTCAACAAACTTACAATTTGTGCGTGCATTTTTTCCTATTGTGCGATATCTTTCATTAGCAATTTGTGTTATTTCACCTTAAAATGGAAAAAAATTACTTAAATTAGTTTGCATGAATATGTTTGTATCTTATCAATATTAATCTTTATCATCATCCATGTATTTTTGTCAATGAATGGAAAATGGATGTATGTATTAGTGAATGAATGAATGAATATGCAAATGAATAGGGTAGTATTTGGTGGATAGATTGGGTGCCAAATAGTTGAGTAAATATTAGATATGGAGGTTATTATAGGGGTAAGAATCTAAAGAATTAGAATCATGATTCAATACCATTGTTTCATCAACCAAAACTTCTGATTTATTCATTCATTATTGAGATACAAAACCACATTTATGGGATTCACAAGAAAAAAATAAAAGGATCATTCTTGCAAACACTTCATTTTTCTAGCTATCTTAATACTTCTAGGAATCCTTGCAAATACTGATCATTCTTTTTGAACTTTATATTTACAAAACCTAGCAAGTAGCCATAAGATTATCTTCATGATCAATTCATTGCCTCTTAGCACTTTATTGCCCTTAGCCAAAAGGTTTAATCATCGAATTTCCATTGAAACTCGATGTTCTTCCTTTTAAAATTCAATCCTATTAACCTTGAATTTAGTTTTGATATAACCAACAAACTTAAGTTAAATTAATATTCGACCCTGTACTTCTGTTTAAATTGAAAAAGATTCTTAAAAGTACTAAGGCAATTCATTGAGATGTGTTTGAGTCATCAAAAATGATTTTATAAACAAATTTTGAAGACAAGTAACGATACCAAGAACATTTGTATCGATACTATGCATAAAACCCTTAAATGTATCGATACAATGAACATAAGTATCAATACATTTTGCTAAGTATCGATACTAGATCCCTGAGTATTGATACAAAGCTTAGCAGTAGCTTAAGTTAGCATGAAACCCTCAAATGTATCGATACACGTGTGTATGTATCGATACATGTTGATCAGTATTGATACAGGGCTTGGCAGTAGCCTAAGTTTGCCTAAAACCCTCATGTGTATCGATACAAAGGTATATGTATCGATACAGATTGCTGAGTATTGATACTCAGATTACAGTATTGATACAAGAAGTTATAGCAGCTACTTTTTTAAGTTATGTATCGATACCATTGGTATGGTATCGATATAGAAGCACAGGAACAACAGAAAATAACACTTGTAAAGGTTTCAATGGCTATATTCCTTCACTAAATGTTCCCAATGGCTAAAATCACAATAAAGGCTATAAATAAGCCATTCCAACACCTTCAGCAACAAGAGGAACCAAGAGATTATGCTTAGAGTTAAATCCGTCATCTTTTATTAACTAGTTCATCTTTGTATAGGATTAATTTTTCCTATTTTTGTATTCCTCATTTTGTGTCTTTAGATACACATTTTCATTGAGCTAAAATTCTTGTAAACACCTAACCTTTAGAGGTTTTATTTGTTTACGCCAATATCCTTGGAAAAAGGGAAGGTTACTACTTAGCCATTAAAAAGTAGAGAAAGGGTTCTATCTTAGCCATAAAAGATAGGGGGTAAAGGTTTCATCTTAGCCTTGAAAGATAGGGAGTGTAAAGGTTATACCTTGTCCTTGAAAGGTAAATAATTCAAGTTACTGAATTATGGAAATCCGAGGCAAGTGAAGCCGAGTTAGAGGACATAGGCAATTGAGGCCAAACCTCTATAAATCATTGAGTTTGCTTCTTCTTTCCCTTTTCCTTGATTTTTTATTTTCATTCACTAAATTACGCTTCAAAAGTTTATTGTTTGGATTTCTCAAGTTTGTCTATCAAAATTTTAATTTATCAAAATTTTGAGAAATCAATT
>JBBYHO010134260.1:20952-40826 GCA_038382025.1 Adansonia gregorii | reverse complement strand
ATGCTTTGGTTTCACAAGAAAAGCTTTTCTTTCCATCATTTTCCTTAGATCAAAGTTTATCCCATAGATGTGACGAGCATGGATTCTCACAGCAAACTTCATTCTTTTTCTGATTGAGCTTTAAGAACACATTCAGCTCCTTAGGATGCATGGTATTGATGCTTTGGTTTCATAAGAAAAGCTTTCATTTCCATCATTTTCCTTTGATCAAAATTAATCACATAGATATGATGAACATGGATTCTCGTAACAATCTCCTTTTTTTTTTATGGTTTGGCTATAAAAAAATTGACCTTTTTAGGATGCATGATATTAATGCTTTCATTTCACAAGAAAAGCGTTTCTTTCCATTACTTTCCACTGAATCAAAGTTCATCCTATAGATATGACAAATATGGATTCTCATAGCAATTTTTGCTCTTTTAGTGATTAGGCTATAGGAACAAATTCACCTCATTAGGATGTATGATATTGATGCTTTAGTGTCATAAGAAAAGCTTTTGTTTTCATCACTTTCATTGGATCAAAATTAATCGCATAGATGTGATGAACATGGATTCTTGCAACAATCTCTTTTCTTTTTGTGATTGGGCTAACAAAACACATTCATCTCATTAGGGTGCATGATATTGATCCATTGGTTTCAGGAGAAAGCTTTTTCTTTCCATTATTTTCCTTAGAATCAATGTTCATCCCATAAATGCGATGAACGTTGTTTCTCATAAGAAACTCTATTTCTTTTTGTGATTGAGCTTGAAGAACACATTCACCATATTAGGATGCATGATATTGATGCTTTGGTTTCACAAGGAAAGCTTTTCTTTCCATCATTTTCCTCAGATCAAAGTTCATCAAATTAGATGTAAAAAACATTGATTCTCATAACAAACTGCATTTTTTCTGCGATTACACTATAGAAACACTTTGACCTCATTAAGATGTATGATATCGATGCTTTGGTTTCAAAAGAAAAGCTTTTCTTTCCATCTTTTTCCTTCATCAATGTTCATCCCATATATGTGACGAACGTGGATTCTCATAACAAACTCAATTTTTTTTGTGAATGAGTTTCAAGAACACATTTGCCTCATTAGGATGCATGACATTGATGCTTTGATTTCACAATAAAAGCCTTGCTTCCATCATTTTCATTTGATCAAAGTTCATTCTATAGATGTGACGAACATGGATTCTCAAAACAATTTCCCTTCTCTTTGTGATTGGGCTATAAAGACACATTCACCTCATTAGGATGCATGATGTTGATGCTTTCATTTCACTAGAGAAGTTTTTTTTCATCATTTTCCTTAACATTAATGTTCGTCCCATAAATGTCATAAACATGGATTCTCATAACAAACAACATTCATTTTTTGATTGAGCTTCAAAAACACATTTACCTAATTAGATGCATAGTATTGATGGTTTGGTTTCACAAGAAAAGCTTTTTTCTCCATCATTTTTCTTAGATCAAAGTTTATCAAATCGATATGACGAACATGGATTCTCATAACAAATTCCATTCTTTTTGCAAATGAACTTTTAGAACGTATTCACCTTATTAGGGTGCTTTATATTTATGCTTTAGTTTCACAATAAAATTTTTTCTCTCCATCATTTTCCTTTGGTCAAAATTTATCCTATAGATGTGACGAACATGGATATTCATAACAATCTCCTTTATTTTTCTAATTGGGCTATAAAAACACATTCACCTCATTAGGATGGTTGATATTGATGCTTTGGTTTCATAATAAAAGCTTTACTTTCCATCATTTTCCTTAGATTAAAGTTCATCCCAAAGATGTGATGAATATGGATTCTACTAATAACCTACTTTCTTTTTGGGATTAGGCTATAAAACACATTTACCTCATTAAGATGCATGATGTTGATGCTTTCCTTTCACAAGAAAAGCATTTATTTCCATTGTTTTTCATATAATCAACATTTAGCCTATAGATGTGACAAACATGGATTCTTATAGTAATTGCCATTCTCTTTGTGATTGGACTATAAGAACGCATTCACCTCATTAGGATGCATGATAGTAATTTTTTGGTTTCACAAAAAAGGCTTCTGTTTCCATCATTTTCCTTGAATCAAAATTAATCACATAGATTTAACGAAATTGATTTTCATAACAATCTGTTTTCTTTTTATGATTGGGCTAAAAAACACATTCACCTTATTAGGATACATGATATTGATGCTTTTGTTACATAAGAAATGCTTTTTTATCCATCATTTTCCTTAGAATCAATGTTCATCCTATAAATATGATGAATGTGGATTCTCATAACAAACTTCATTCTTTTTCTAATTGAGCTTTAAGAACACATTCACCTATTTAGGATGGATCACATTGATGCTTTGGTTTCATAAGAAAAGCTTTTCGTTCCATCATTTTCCATAGATCAAAGTTCATCCCATATATTTGATGTACATGGATTTTCATACAAATCTTCTTTCCATTTGTGATTGGGCTATAAAAACAGAATCACCTTATCAGGATGCATGATTTGATGCATTCATTTCATAAGAAAAACTTTTCTTTCCACTGCTTTCCATAGAATTAAAGGTTATCCCGTAGATATGACAAACATGGATTCCCATAATAATTACCGTTCTTTTCATCATTGGGGTATAAAACACAATCGCCTCATTAGGATACATGATATTGTTCTTCAGTTTGGCTATAGGTGCTTTGCTTTCCATCATTTTCCTTTCATCAAAGTTTATCCCATAGATGTGACGAACATGGATTCCTGTAAGAAACTCCATTTTTTTTGTGATTAGGCTACAAAAACACATTCACCTTATTAAGATGCATGATATTGATGCTTTGCTTTCACAATAAAATTGTTTCTTTTCATCATTTTCCTTTTATCAAAATTTATCCCATAATTATGATGAACATGGATTCTCATAACAATTTTCTTTCCTTTTATGGTTGGGCTATAAAACCATATTCACCTTATTAGGATGCATGATATTGATGCTTTGCTTTCACAATAAAAGTTTTACTTTCCATAATTTTCCTTAGATCAAAGTGCATCCCATTGATGTGATGAGCATGGATTCTCGTAATAACCTCATTTTTTTGGGATTGGGCTATAAAAAACATTCAACTCATTAGGATGGATGATATAGATGCTTTTGTTTCACAAGAAAAGCATTTATTTCCATCATTTTCCTTAGATCAATGTTCATCCCATAAATGTGATGAATATGCATTCTCGTAAGAATTTCCTTTCTTTTTCTAATTAGGTTATAAAAACAAATTCACCTTAATAGGATACATGATATTGATGCTTTCGTTACACAAGAAAGGCAATCCTTCCATTATTTTCCATAGAATCAAAGTTTATGCCATAGATGTGATAAACAAGGACTCTTATAACAATATTTGCTCTTCTAGTGATTTGGTAATAAGAACAAATTTAGCTCATTAGGATGCATGATATTGATGCTTTTCTTTCACAAGAAAAGCTTTTGTTTCTATCATTTTCCTTATATTAAAATTAATCATATAGATGTGATGAACATGGATTCTCATAACAATCTCTTTTCTTTTTGTGATTGGGCTAACAAGACATATTCATCTCATTAGAATACATGATATTGATGCTTTGGCTTCAGAAGAAAACCTTTTTTTCCATTATTTTCCTTAGAATCAATATTCATCTTATAAATATGACGAATATTGATTCTCATAACAAACTCTATTTTTTTTTGTGATTGAACCTTAAGAACACGTTCACCTCAATAGGATGCATGATATTGATGCTTTCGTTTCGCAAGAAAAGCTTTTCTTTCCACCAATTTTCTTAGTCAAAATTCATCCCATAGATGTGACAAACATGGCTTATAATAAAAAACTCCATTCTTTTTATGAGTAAGCTTTAAGAACAAATTCACCTCTTTAGGATGCATGATATTGATGCCTTGGTTTCACAATAAAAGCTTTCTTTCCATTATTTTCCTTTGGTTAAAGTTCATCCAACAGATGTGATGAGCATGGATTCTCATAACAATCTCTTATCTTTTTGCGATTGGGTTATAAGAGCACATTTACCTTATTAAGATGCACGATATTGATGCCTTGGTTTCACAATAAAAGCTTTACTTCCCATCATTTTCCTTAGATCAAAGTTCATCCCAAAGATGTGACAAACATAGATTCTTGTAACAATATCTTATCTTTTCGAGATTGGGCTATAAAACACATTTACCTCATCAAGATGCATGATATTGATGCCTTGGCTTCATTACAAAGGTGCTTCTTTCCCATTATTTTCCATTAAATCAAAGTTTATCCCACAGATGTGACAAACATGGATTCTCATGGCAATTGCCATTTTTTTGTGATTGGGTTATAAGAACACATTCACCTTATTAGGGCGCATGATACTGATGCTTTAGCTTCACAAGAAAAGCTTTCTTTCCATGATTTTCCTTAGTTAAAGTTCTTCCCATAGATGTGATGAATATGGATTCTCGTAACAAACTCCATTCTTTTTATAAATGAGCTTTGAGAACATATTCACCTCATTAGGATGCATGACATTGATTCTTTGCTTTCATAACAAAAGCTTTTCTTTCTATCATTTTCCTTTGGTCAAAGTTCATCCCATAGACGTGACGAACATGGATTCTCGTAACAATCTTCTATAAAAACACATTGACCTCATTAGGATGCGTGATATTGATGCTTTAGTTTCACAATAAAAGCTTTATTTCCCGTTATTTTCCTTTGGTCAAAGTTCATCGCATAGATGTGACAAACATGCATTCTTATAGCAATTACCACTTTTTTTTGTGATTGGGCTATAAGAACACGTTCACCTCATTAGGATGCATGACATTGATGCTTTTGTCTTACAATAAAAGCTTTACTTCCCACCATTTTCCTTAGATTAAAGTCCATCCCATATATGTGTTGAACATGGATTCTCATAATAACCTTATTTTTTTTGGGATTAGGCTATAAAACACATTCAACTCATTAGGATGGATGATATTGATGCTTTCATTTCACAGGAAAAGTGTTTCTTTCCATTATTTTCCTTAGATCAATGTTCATCCCATAGATATGATGAACATGCATTCTTGTAAAAATTTTCTTTCTTTTTATGATTGGGCTATAAAAACAAATTCACCTCAATAGGATGCATGATATTGATGCTTTCATTTCATAATAAAAGCGTTCATTCTCATTATTTTCCATAGAATCAAAGTTCATCCCATAGATATGACAGACATGGATTCTCATAACAAATTTTGCTCTTTCAATGATTAGGCTATAGGAACAAATTCACCTCATTAGGATGCATGATATTAATGCTTTAGTTTTACAAGAAAAGCTTTTGTTTCCTTCAGTTTCCTTAGTCAAAGTTCATCCCATAAATGTGACAAACATGATTCTCATAGCAGACTCCATTCTTTTGTGCTTGAGCTTTAAAAACATATTCACCTCATTAGGATGCATGATATTGATGCTTTGGTTTCACAATAAAAGCTTTTCTCTCCATCATTTTCCTTTAGTCTAAGTTTATCCTATAGATATGACGAATAAGGATTTTAATAACAATCACCTTTCTTTTTGTGATTGGGCCATTAAAAACACATTCACCTCATTAGGATGCATCATATTGATGCTTTGGTTTCATAATAAAAGCATTACTTTCCATCATGTTCCTTATATCAAAATTCATCCCAATGATGTGGCAAACATAGATTCTCATAACAACCTTTTTTCTTTTTGGGATTGGGCAATAAAATACATTTACCTCATAAGGATGCATGATATTGATGCTTTCGTTTCACAAGAAAAACGTTTATTTCCATTATTTTTCATAGAATCAAAGTTTATCCCATAGATGTGGCAAACATGGATTCTCATAGCAATTGCCATTCTTTCTGTGATTAGGCTATAAGAACACATTCACCTCATTAAGATGCATCATATTGATGCTTTGGTTTTAGAAGAAAAGCTTTTCTTTCCATCATCTTTCTTGGATCAAAATTAATCACATAGATGTGATAGATATGATTCCCGTAACAGTCTCCTTTCTTTTTATGATTGGGCTATAAAAACATATTCTCCTTATTAGGATGCATGAAATTGATGCTTTGGTTTCACAATAAGAACTTTGCCTTCCATAATTTTCCTTTGATAAAAGTTTTATCCCATACATGTGATGAACATGGATTCCAGTAACAAACTCCATTCCTTTTGTGATTGGGCTATAAAAACACATTGACCTCATTAAGATGCATGATATTGATACTTTGCGTTCATAATAAAAGCTTTGCTTTCCATTATTTTCCTTTGATCATAGCTCCTCGCATAAATGCGATAAACATTGATGCTTGCAACAATCTCCTTTCTTTTTGTGATTGGGCTATAAAAACATATTCCCCTTATAAGGATGCATGATATTGATGCTTTGGTTTCACAATGAAAGCTTTACTTTCCATCATTTTCCTTAGATCAAAGTTCATCCCATAGATGTGATGGACATGGATTCTCATAATAACCTTATTTCCTTTTATGATTAGGCTATAAAACATATTCAACTCATTAGGATGGATAATATTGATGCATTCGTTTCACAAGAAAAGCATTTCTTTCCATTATTCTCCTTAGATCAACGTTCATCCTATAGATGTGATGAACATGCATTCTCATAACAATTTCTTTTCTCTTTGTGATTGGGCTATAAAAACAAATTCTTCTCAATAGGATGCATGATATTGATGCTTTCCTTTCACAAGAAAAGCATTCTTTTTCATTATTTTCCACAGAATCAAAGTTCATCCAGTAGATGTGACAAATATGGATTCTAATAATAATTTTTTTCTTTTAGTGATTGGCCTATAGGAACAAATTCACCTCATAGAATGCATGATATTGATGGTTTAGTTTTACAAGAAAAGCTTTTGTTTCCATCATTTCCCTTAGATCAAAATTAATCCCATAGATGTGAGGAACATGATTCTTATAACAATCTCTTTTCTTTTTGTGATTGGGCTGTAAAAACACATTCACATATTAGAACGCATGATATTGATGCTTTCATCTCACAAAAGAAGTGTTTCTTTTAATCATTTTCCTTAGATCAAAGTTCATCCCATAGATGTGATGAACGTAGGTTCTTGTAACAATCTAATTTGTTTTAGTGATTGGGCTATAAAAACAAATCCACCATATTAGGATGCATGGTATTGATCATTTAGTTTCACAAGAAAAACTTTTCCTTTCGTCATCTTCCTTAGAATCAAATTTCACCTCATAGATGTGACAAACATCGAATCTTAAAACATAACCCATTATTTTTCTGATTAAGCTTTAAAAATAACCTTATTAGGATGCATGATATTGACGCTTTTGTTTCACAAGAAAACCTTTTCTTTCCATCATTTTCCTTAGAATTAATGTCCATCCCATAAATATGATGAACATGGATTTTCATAACAAACTCCATTCTTGTTGTAATTAGGCTATAGAAAGACATTCACCTCATTAAGATGCATGATATTGATGCTTTGGTTTCACAATAAAAGCTTTGCTTTCCATTACTTTCCTTAGATCAAAGTTTACCCCACAGATGTGATGAACGTGGGTCCTTGTAATAACCTTATTTCTTTTTTGGGAGTGGGCTATAAAACACATTCAACTCATTAGGTTACATGACATTGACGCATTCATTTAACAAGAAAAGCATTTCTTCCTATTATTTTCCTTTGATTAACGTTCATCCCATAGATGTGATGAACATGGGTTCTCATAATAATCTCATTTCTTTTTGTGATTAGGCTATGAAAACAAATTCACCTCATTAGGATGCATCATATTGATGCTTTCGTTTCATAAAAAAAGCACTTTTTTCCATTATATTCCATCAAATCAAAGTTCATCCCATAGATGTGACAAACATTGATTCTCATAACAATTTCTGCTCTTCTTGTACATTAAAGAGGCGTTAAGGCATCAAATCCTAAACTACCATAACCAAAAGCCACAATAATGCATGGGAATCCTAAAAAGGTGATAGAAACACGAAGAGCTCACTAAAATGATGAACATGCTAACAAATAGAAAGTGAAAGTGATAAAATAAGAAGTTATACCAACAAAACTTCAATTTTTGGCTAAATAGTTTGAGCAATAGAGATGGCTTGAATTTCCTTCTCTTCCTTGTTGTTAATAAGTAAGACAAAGAGAGAAATAATGAGGTTTTGGTTTTGGTATGGATAAGGGTGATTTTTAGAATGTGTAGAGCTAAGAGTAAGTGTTTTGGGGCTATTTTTAGGAGCTGAGTAGAGAGCTACGGGATTTGGTTTTCTTGATGTGTGAATATGTTTTAGAACCTGAAAATGAGCTAGAATCTCCCTTTCCTCAGGGAGGTATAAGTCGTCTATTTATACCAGCATTTTGGAGCCAAATTGGAGGTGTTTTTGGTTATTTCTCAAGAGAGACAAAGTGATGTCAGCTTGATAGCTATAGAGTAGCTGTAGAGGGCAACTTACTACCAATGTGATAGACATACGGCAGCTGGTTGAAATCTTAAATGATTTTCTAGCAAATAGGGTGGCTAATGTTGATCTTGGTTAATAAACTAGGGAGGTGTAGGGTGATCATGTGACATTAACCTTTTTTATCTCATTTAGACTTCAAAAAATGTTTTGATTAATTCAAAAGTCCTAATTCATAATCTGATATGGGTTTTGTTATTTTCTGATACAAAGAAACGAGTTAAAATTGAGTTTTGGATCACTGGTGGATGAGTAAAAAATTCTTGGACTGTGGAAAATGGCCTGCATGTATCGATATATAACAAAAATGTATCGATACATTTGGTTCAAAAACCTTGAGTGTATTGATACAATGAACATTGCATGTATGATACAATGAATATTGCTTCATAACTATTTCCATCATTTTTATGGTTAAGCTTTAAGAACAAATTCACCTCAATAGGATGCTTGATATTAATGCTTTGGTTTCATAAAAAAAGCTCTTTTTTCCATCATTTTCCTTTGATCAAAATTAATCACATGATGTGACAAACATGGATTCTTGTAACAACCTCCTTTCATTTTATGATTCGGCTATAAAAACATATTCATCCAATTAAGGTGCATGATATTGATTCTTTTTGTTTAGAAAAAAAAAAAAACCTATTCTTTCCATCAATTACCTTAGAATCAAAATTTGTCCCATAAATGTGACAGGCATGGATTCCCATAACAAACTCTATTCTTTTTGTGATTGAGCCTTAAGAACACATTCTCTTCATTAGGATGCACGATATTGATGCTTTTGTTTCAAAAAAAACTTTTTTTTCAATCATTTTCCTAAGGTCAAAGCTTATCTCATACATATGATGAACGTGGATTTTCTTAATAGACTCTTTTTTTTTTCGTGATTGCTTGGAAAAAAACATTCGCCTTTTAGGGTGCATGATATTAATCCTTTGGTTTAACAAGAAAAGCTCTTCCTTCCATCTTCCTTAGAATCAAAGTTCATCCTATAGATATTACGAACATGGATTCTCATAACAATCTCCTTTCTTTTTATGATTGGGCTATAAAATGATAATCACCTCATTAGGATGCATAATATTGATGCTTTCATTTCAAAAGAAAAGTTTCTTTCCATTATTTTCCTTAGAATCAAAGTTCATCACATAGATGTAACGAATTTAGATTCTCATAACAATCTCTTTTAATTTTATGATTAGGCTATAAAAACATAATCACCTTATTAGGATGCATAATATTGATGATTTTCCTTCCCATTATTTTTCTCAGAATCAAAGTTCATCTCATAGATGTGACAAACATTGATTTTGATAACAATTACCATTCTTTTTGTGATTGGTCTATAAAAAAACATTCACCTTATTAGGATGCATGATATCAATGCTTTGGTTTTACAAGAAAAACTTTTCTTTCCACCATTTTCCTCTCATCAAAGTTCATCACATAGATGTGATGAACGTAGGTTCTCATAACAATCTCTTATTTTTTTGTGATGGGCTATAAAAACACATTCACCTCATTGATCCTCTGGTTTCGTAAGAAAATCTTTTCCTTCCATCTTCTACCTTAGAATCAAAGTTCATCCCATAAATATGACAAACATGGATTCTTATAACACATTGCATTCTTTTTATGATGGAGCTTTAGGAACACGTTCACCTAATTAGGATGCATGACATTGATGCTTTGGTTTAACAATAAAAGCTTTTCTTTCCCTCATTTTCCTTGGATCAAAGTTCATCCCATAGATATGACGAATATGGATTCTTGCAATAGTCCCATTTCTTTCTGTGATTGGGCTATAAAAGCACATTCATTGTATTAGGATGCATGATGTTGATGCTTTCATATCAGAAGAAAACCTTTTTTTCCATCATTTTCTTTAGATAAAAGTTTACCCATAAATGTGATGAACATGGATTCTCATAACAAACTCCATTCTTTTTGTTATTGAGCTTTAAGAACACATTCACCTCATTTGGATGCATGATATTGACCCTATGGTTTAAAAGAAAAGTATTTCTTTCCAGCATATTCCTTAGATTTTCATACCATAGATGTGACAAACATGGATTCTCATAACAATCTCCATTCTTCTTATCATTAGGCAATAAGAACACATTCCCCTTATTAGGATGCATGATATTGATGTTTTGGTTTCACAAGAAAAACTTTAATTTCCAACATTTTCTTTAAGTCAAAATTAATCACATTAAAGTGATAAACATGGATTCTTGTAACAATCTCCTTTATTTTTGTGATTAGGCTACAAAAACACAATCACCTCATTAGGACACAAGATATTGATGCTTTTGTTTCACAAGAAATGCTTTTCTTTCCATTGTTTTCCTTAGAATTAATGTTCATCCCATAATTGTGACGAACATGGATTATCATAACAAACTCTATTCTTCTTGTGATTAAGCTTTAAGAACAGATTCACCTCGTTAGGATGCATGATGTTGATGCTTTTGTTTCACAAGGAATGCTTTTTTTTTCCATCATTTTCCTTAAAATCAATGTTCATCCTATAAATGTGACAAACATGGATTCTTGTAATAGACTTCTTTCCTTTTGTGATTAGGCTATAAAAACACATTCGCCTCATTAGTATGCATGATATTGATCTTTTGGTTTCATAAGAAAAACTTTCCTTACACCAACCTCCGTAAAATCAAAGGTCATCCCATAGATGTTGCAAACATGGATTCTTATAGTAACAATTAAAACTTTCCTTTCACCAACCTCCATAAAATCAAAGTTCATCCTATAAATGTTACAAACATGGATTCTTATAACAATTTCCATTCTTTTTGTGATTGAGTTTTAAGAACAAATTCACCTCTTTAGGATGCATGATATTAATGCTTTGGTCTTACAAGAAAAGCTTTTCTTTCCATTATTTTCCTCAGGTAAAAATTAATCACATAGATGTGATGAATATGAATTCTCATAACAATCTCATTTTTCTTTGTTATTGGGCGATAAAAACACATTCATCCTATTAGGGTGCATGATATTGATGCTTTGGTTTAACAATAAAAGCTGTTCTTCCCATCATTTTCCTTGGATCAAAGTTTATCCCATATATGTGACAAATATGGATTCTCGTAACAATCTCTTTTCTTTTTATGATTGGGCTATAAAAACACATTCACCTTATTAGGATGCATGATATTAATCCTTTTGTTTCAGAAGAAAACCTTTTCTTTCCATCATTTTCCTTAGAATCAATGTTCGTCCCATAAATGTTACGAACATCGATTCTTATAAGAAACTCCATTATTTTTGCATTTTATCCTTTAGAACACATTCACCTCATTAGGATGCATGATATTGTTGCTTTGGTTTCATAAGAGAAGCTTTTTTTCCATCATTTTCCTTAGGTCAAAGTTCATCTAGTAGATGTGATGAACATTGATTCTTATAACAAACTCCATTATTTTTGTGATTTAGCTTTAAGTGTACATTCGCCTCAGGAGGATGCATGATATCGATGCTTTAGTTTCACAAGTATAGCTTTTCTTTCCACTATTTTTCTTAGATCAAATTCATCACAGAGATATGATGAACATGGATTCTTTAGATCAAAGTTAATCCCATAGATGTGACGAATATGGATTCTCATAACAACCTCCTTTCTTTTTGTGATTGGGCTATAAAAACACATTCACCTAATTAGGATGCATGATATTAATGCTCTTTTTTTAGAAAAAACCTTTTCTTTCTATCATTTTCCCTAGAATTAATGTTCGTCTCACAAATGTGATAAACATGGATTCTCATAAGAACCTCCATTCTTTTTGTGTTTGAGCCTTTAAAACACATTCACCTTATTAAGATGCATGATATTGTTGCTTTGGTCACAAGAAAAGCTTTTATTTGCATCATTTTCCTTAGATCAAAGTTCATCTTGTAGATATGACGAACATTGATTCTCATAACAAACTCAATTATTTTTGTGATTAAGCTTTAAGTACACATTCACCTCATTAGGATGCATGATATAGAAGCTTTGATTTCATAAGAAAAGCTTTTCTTTCCACCATTTTCCTTAGATTAAAGTTCATCGCACAGATATGACAAACAAGGATTCTCATAGCAATCTCATTTTTTTTGTGATTGGGCTATAAAAATGCATTCAGCTCATTACGATGCATGATATTGATGCTTTCGTTTCAGAAGAAAACCTTTTCTTTCCACCATTTTCCTTAGAATCAATGTTTGTCCTATAAATATAACAAACATGGATTCTCATAGCAAACTCCATTTTTTTTGTCATTGAGCTTTAAGAACACATTCACCTCATTACGATGCATGATATTGATGCTTTGGCTTTAGAGGAAAAGCTTTTGTTTCCATCATTTTCACTAGACCAAAGTTCATCCCATAGATATGACAATCATGGATTCTCATAGCAATGTCCACTCTTTTTAGGATTTGGCAATAAGAATACATTTGCCTCATTAGGATGCACGATATTGATGATTTAGTTTCATAAGAAAAGTTTTTATTTCCACCATTTTCCTTAGATCAAAATTTATCACATAGATGTCACGAACATGGATGCTTGTAATAATCTTCTTTCTTTTTGTGATTGAGCTATAAAAACATAATCACCTAATTAGGATACATGATATTGTTGTTTTTGTTTCACACGAAATCCTTTTCTTTTTGTTATTTTCCTTAGAATCAATGTTCATCCCATTAATATGATGAGCTAGGATTTTCATAACAAACTCCATCCTTTTGTGATTGAGCTTTAGGAACACATTCACCTCATTAGGATGCATGATATTGATGCTTTGCTTCTACAAGAAAAGCTTTTGTTTCCATCATTTTCCATTGATCAAAATTAATCACATAGATACGAAAAACTTGGATTCTCGTAATAATCTCCTATCTTTTTGTGATTGGCTATAAAAACACAATGACCTTGTTAGAATGCATGATATTGATGCTCGTTTCACTAGAAATGCTTTTCTTTCCATCATTTTTCTTATAATCAATGTGCGTCCCATATATTTGATGAACATGGCTTTTCATAACAAACTTCGTTCTTCTTATGATTGAGCTTTAAGGACACATTCACCTCATTAAGATGCATGATATTGATGCGCTGGTTTCACAAGAAAAGCTTTTCTTTCCATCATTTTTCATAGATCAAAGTGCAACTCATAGACATGATGGATATGGATTCTCGTAAAAATCTATTTTCTCTTCGTGATTGGTCTATAAAAACCCATTCATCTCATTAAGATGCATGGTTTTGATCCTTTGGCTTCATAGGAAAAGCTTTTTCTTCCATCATCTCCCTTAGAATCAATGTTCGACCTATAGATGTGACAAACGTGGATTCTTGTGACACTTTATTTTTTTTGTGATTGAGCTTTAAGAACACATTCACCTCATTAGGATCTATGATACTAATGCTTTGGTTTTATAGGAAAAGCTTTTCTTTTCATCATTTTCCTTACCATCAAAGTTCATCCCATAGATGTGACAAACTTGAATTCTTATAACAAACTCCGTTCCTTTTGCGATTAAGCTTTAAGAACACCTTCACCTTATTACGATGCATGACATTCATGCTTTAGTTTCACAGCAAAAGCTTTTGTTTCCATCATTTTCCTTACATCAAAGTTCATCCCATATATGCAATGAACATGGATTCTCTAACAACCCCCTTTCTTTTTGAGATTGGGCCATAAAACACATTCACCTCATTGGGATGCATGGTATTAACACTTTGGTTTCACAAGAAAAGCATTTCTTTCTATTATTTTCTTAGAGTCAGGGTTTATCCCATAGATATGACAAGCATGGATTCTCATAACAATTTTGATTCTTTTTTTGATTTGGCTATCAAAATGCATTCACCTAATTAGGATGCATGATATTGATGCTTTGGTTTTATAAGAAAAGTTGTTTTTCCATTATTTTCCTTACATCAAAATTAATCACATAGATGTGGCGAACATGATTCTCATAACAATCTCCTTTTTTTTTGTGATTAGGCTAGAAAAATACATTCACCTCATTCGGATGCATGATATAGATGCTTTGGTTTCACACAAAAATCTTTTCTTTCCATCATTTTCCTTAGAATCAATGTTCATCCCATAAACATGATGAACATGGATTCTCATAACAAACTCCATTCTTTTTGCGATTGAGCTATAAAAATAGATTCACCTTATTAGGATGCATGATATTTTTCTTAGATCAAAGTTTATCCTATAGATGTGATGAAAATGGATTCTCATAACAATCTTCTTTTTTTATGTGATTGGGCTATAAAGACACATTCACCTCATTAGGGTGCATGATTTTTGATGCTTTGGTTTCACAATAAAAGCTTTTCTTTCTATCATTTTCCTTAGATCAAAGTTCATTCCATAGATGTGACAAACATAGATTCGTGCAACAATCTTCATTCTTTTTGTGATTGGGCCATAAAAACACATTTACCCCACTAGGATGCATGATATTGATGTTTTTGTTTCACAATAAAAGCTTTTCATTCTATCACTTTCCTTAGATCAGGATTTATCCCATAGATATAACAAACATTGATTCTCAGAACAATCTCAACTTTTTTCTAATTGGGCCACAAAAACACATAGGGACCATGATTTTGATTCTTTTCTTTCACAATAAAAGCTTTTCTTTCCATGATTTTCCTTAGATCAAAGTTCATCCCATAGATGTGGTGAATATGGATTCTCGCAACAATTTCCTTTCTTTTTGGGACGGGCTATAAAAACACATTTACTTCATTAGGATGCATGGCTCTTGATACTTTGATTTCATAATAAAAGCTTTTTTTTCCATCATTTTCCTTAAATTAAGGTTTATCCTATAGATGTGACGTACATGGATTCTCATAACAATCTCAATTTTTTTGATTGGGCTATAAAAACATTTTCTTGTCATTAGGATGCATGATATTGATGCTTTTCTTTCCATGATTTTTTGTATATCAAAATTTCTCCTATAGATGCAATAAACATGGATTCTCATAACAACCTTCTTTCTTTTTGTGATTAGGCTATAAAAACACATTCACCTTATTAGGATAAATGATTTTTGATGCTTTGGTTTCACAATAAAAGCTTTTTTCCTACCATTTTCCTTAGATCAAAGTTCATTCCATAGATGTGACGAACATGGATTTGCGTAACAATCTCTGTTCTTTTTGTGATTGGGCCATAAGAACAAATTAACCTCACTAGAATGCATGATATTGATGCTTTAGTTTCACAATAAAAGCTTTTCTTTCCATGATTTTCCTTAGATCAAGGTTCATTCTATAGATGTGACAAACATGGATTCTCGAAACAATCTCAATTATTTTTTGATTAGGCTATAAAAACACTTTCGCATCATTAGGATGCATGATATTGGTGCTTTTCTTTCACCATAAAAGATTTTCTTTCCATGATTTTCCTTAGATCAATGTTCATCCCATAGATGTGGTGAACGTGGATTCTCATAAAATCTCCTTTCTTTTTGGGACTGGGCTATAAAAACACATTCACCTCTTTAAGATACATGATATTGATGCTTTTATTTCACAAGAAAATCTTTTTTTTCCATCATTTTCTTGAGAATCAATGTTCATCCCATAAATATGACAAACAAGGATTCTCATAACAAACTCCATTCTTTTTGCGATTGAGCTATAAGAACACATTCACCTCACTAGGATGCATGATATTGACGCTTTGGTTTCACAAGAAAACTTTTGTTCCCATCATTTTCCTTACATCAAAAGTTATCACATAGATATGATGAACATGGATTCTCATAACAATCTCCTTTCATTTTATGATTGGGCTATAAAAACACAATCACCTCATTAGGATGGATGATATTGATGCTTTCATTTCACAAGAAATGTTTTTCTTTCCGTCGTTTTCCTTAGAATTAATGTTCCTCCCATATATGTGAACAACATGGATTTTCATAAAAAGTTGCATTCTTTTTGTGATTGAGCTTTAAGAACACTTTCACCTTATTAGGATGCATGATATTGATGCTTTGGTTTCATAAGGAAAGCTTTTTTTTTTCCATCATTTTCCTTAGATCAAAGTTTATCCCATAGATTTGACATACATGGATTCCCATATCAACCTCTTTTTCTTTTGTGATTGGCTACAAAAACATAATCACCTCATTATGATGCATGATATTGATGCTTTCGTTTCGCAAGAAAGGCTTTTTTTTCCATTATTTTTCTTGGAATCAAAGTTTTTCCCATAGGTGTGAAAAACATGGATTCTGATAACAATTACCACTCTTTTTGTGATTGGGCTACAAAAACACATTCACCTCATTAGGATGCATCATATCGATGCTTTGGTTTCAGAAGAAAAGCTTTTCTTTCCATCATTTTCCTTAGATCATAGCTCATTGCATAGATGTGACGAACATGGATTCTGGTAACAATCTCCTTTCTTTTCGTGATTGGTCTACAAAAATGCATTCACCTCATTAGGATGCATGATATTGATCATTTGATTTCACTAGAAAAGCTTTTCCATCCATCATCAAAGTTCATCCCATAGATTTGACAAATATTGATTTTTATAACACACTCCATTCTTTTTCTGATTAAGCTTTAAGAACACATTCACCTCATTAGGATTTATGATACTGATGCTTTGGTTTCATAGGAAAAGCTTTTCTTTTCATCATTTTCCTTAGAATCAAAGTTCATCCTGTAGATGTAACATAGATGGATTCTTATGACAAACTTTTTTTTGTAATGGAGCTCTAAGAACACATTCACCTTATTAGGATGCATGATATTGATGCTGTTTTCACAATTAAATCTTTTCTTTCCATCATTTCCCTTACAGTAAAATTCATCCCATAAAAGTGATAAACATTGATTCTCATAACAATCTCCTTCCTTTTGTGATTAGGCTAAAAAAAACATTTACTTCATTAGGATGCATGATATTGATGCTTTTGTTTCAAAAGAAAACCTTTTCTTTCCATTATTTTCCTTAGAATCAATGCTCGTCCTGTAAATGTGACGAACATGGATTTTCATAACAAACTTCACTTTTTTTGTGATTAAGCTTTAAGTACATATTAACCTCATTAGGATGCAGGATATTGATGCTTTGGTTTCACAATAAAAGCTTTTCTTTCCATCATTTTCCTTTAGTTAATAATCCTTCCATAGATGTGAGGAACATGGATTCTTCCAACAATCTCCGTTCTATTTGTGACTGGGCTGAAAAAACACATTCACCTCATGAGGATGCATGATACGGATGCTTTGGTATGACAATAAAAGCTTTACCTTCCATCAATTTCCTTAGATTAATGTTCATCCCATTGATGTGACGAACATGGGTTCTCGTAACAACCTCTTTTTTTTTAGATTACGCTATAAAACTAATTCACCTCATTAGGATTCATGATATTGATGCTTTGGTTTCACAAGAAAAGTGCTTCTTTCCATTATTTTCCATATAATCAAAGTTTATCCTATAGATATGATGAACATTGATTCATATAACAAACTCCATTCTTTTTGTGATTGAGTTGTAAGTACATATTCAGCTTATTAGGATGCATGGCATTCATGCTTTCGTTTTAGAAGAAAACCTTTTCTTTCAATCATTTTCCTTAGAATTAATGCTCATCCTATAAATGTGACCAATATGGATTCTCATAACAAACTCCATTCTTTTTGTGATTGAGCTTTGAGAATACATTTATCTCATTAGGATGCTTGATATTGATGCTTTTATTTCATAAGAGAACTGTTTCTTTCCCATAAATGTGACAAACATGGATTCTTATAAGAATTTTGATTTTTTTTTTTTTGTGATTGGGCTATAAGAACACGTTCACCTAATTAGGATGCATCATATTGATGCTTTGGTTTCATAGGAGATGCTTTTATTTCCATCATTTTCCTTATATCAAAATTAATCATATAGATGTGATGAACATGATTCTCATAACAATCTCCATTCTCCCTATGGTTAGGCTATAAAAATACATTCACCTCATTAGGATTCATAATATTGATGATTTTGTTTTACAAGAAATGCTTTTCTTTCCATAATTTTCCTTAGAATCAATGTTTGACCAATAATTATGATGAACATGGATTCTCATAACAAACTCCATTTTTTTTGTGATTGAGCTTTGAGAACACATTCTCATTGTCATGCATGATATGGATGCTTTTGTTTCAAAAGAAAACCTTTTCTTTCTATCATTTTCTTTGGATCAAAGTTCATCCCATAGATATGACGAACATGGATTCTCATAACAAACTCCATTCTTTTTGTGAATGAGCTTTAAGAACACATTCACATTATCGGGATGCTTGATATTGATGCCTTTGGTTTTAGAGGAAAAGCTTTTCTTTTCATCATTTTCCTTGGATCAAAGCTTATCCCATAGTTGTGATGAACTTGGATTCTCATGACGAACCCTATTTTTTTTGTGATTAAGCTTTAAGAACATATTCACCTTATTAGGATGCATGACACTGATGCTTTAGTTTCAAAATAAAAGTTTTTCCTTCCATCATTTTCCTTTGATGAAAGTTCATCCCATAGATGTGACGAACATGGATTCTCATAACAATCACCTTTTTTTTGTGATTGGGCTATAAAACACAATCACCAACTTAGGATGCATGTTATTTATGCTTTGGTCTCACAATAAAGGCTTTTTTTCCATCATTTTCCTTAGATCGAAGTTATCCCATAGATGTGATGAACATGGATTCTCGTAGCAGCATCATTTTATTTTGGGATTGGGCTATAAAACAAATTCACCCTATCAGGATACATGATATTGATGCTTTTGTTTCAGAAGAAAAACGTTTTTTTCCATTATTTTGCATAACATCAAAGGTCATCCCATAGATATGACAAATGTGGATTCTCATAACAATTTCCATTCTTTTTGTGACTAGGCTATAAGAACACATTCACCTCATTAGGATGCATGATATTGATACTTTGGTTTTGTAAGAAAAACTTTTGTTTCCATCATTTCCCTTAGATCAAAATTAATCGCATAGACATGACGAACATGATTCTCATAACAATCTCATCCTTTTTGTGATTAGGCTATAAAAACACATTCACCTCATTATGATGCATGATATTGATACTTTCATTTCACAAGAAAAATGTTTCCTTTCATTATTTTCCATAGAACCAAAGTTCATCCCATAGATGTAACAAATATGGATTCTTATAACAATTTCCATTCTTTTTGTGATTGGGCCATAAGAACACATTCACCTTATTAGGATGCACGATATTGATCCTTGGGTTTCAC
>JBBYHO010134260.1:0-20852 GCA_038382025.1 Adansonia gregorii | reverse complement strand
TTCCATTCTTTTTGTGATTGGGCCATAAGAACACATTCACCTTATTAGGATGCACGATATTGATCCTTGGGTTTCACAAGAAAAGTTTTTGCATCATCATTTTCCCTAGATCAAAATTAACGAACATGATTGTCATAACAATCTCCTTTCTTTTGGTGATTGGGCTATAAAAACACATTCACCTCATTAGGATGCATGTTGGTTTCACAAGAAAAGTATTTTCTTTTCATCATTTTCCTTAGATCAAAGTTCATCCCATAGATTTTATGGACATGGATTCTTGAACAATCTCCCTTACTTTTGTGATTAGGCTATAAAAACACAATCAACTCATTAGGATGCATGATATTAATGCTTTCGTTTCACAAGTGTAGCTTTTTTTTCCATTATTTTCCCTCGAATCAAAGTTCATCCTGTAGATTTGACAAACATGGATTCTTACAATAAGTACCATTCTTTTTGTGGTTGGGCTATAAAAACATATTCACCTTATTAGGATGCATGATATCGAAGCTTTCCAAGAAAAACTTTTCTTTCCATCGTTTTCCTTAGATCATAGTTCATCAAATTTATGTGATGAACTTTGATTCTCATAACAATCTCTTTTAGTTTTGGGATTGGTCTATAAAAACACATTCAGCTTATAAGGATGCATGATACTGATCCTTTTGTTTCACAAAAAAAGCTTTTCCTTCCATTATCTTCCTTGGAATTGAAGTTCATCCCATAGATGTGACAAAAATGGATTCTCTTAACACACTTTATTCTTTTTGTGATTGAACTTTAAGAATGTATTCTCCTTATTGGGATACAAAATATTGAGGCTTTAGTTTCATAATAAAAGCTTTTATTTCCATCGTTTCCTTAAATCAAAATTAATTGCATAGATGTGATTAACATGGATTCTCATAATAATCTCCTTTTTTTGTTTAGGCTATGAAACATGATCACCTCATTAGGATGCATGATATTGATGCTTTGGATTCACAATAAAAGCTTTTCTTTCCATCATTTTCCTTAGATCAAAGTTCATCCCATTGATATGACAAACATGGATTCTCATAATAACCTCTTTGTTTTTTGGGATTGGGCTATAAAAACATTCACCTCATTAGGATGCACGACATTGATGCTTTGGTTTCACAACAAAAGCTTTTCTTTCCATTATTTTCATAGAATCAAAGTTCATCCCATAGATATGACAAACATGGATTTTCATAACAATTTTGATTCTTTTTGTGATTAGGCTATAAGAACACATTCACCTAATTAGGATGCATGATATTGATGCTTTGGTTTCAAAAGAAAATCTTTTATTTCCATTATTTTCTTTAGATCAAAATTAATCACATAGATGCGACGAACATGATTAGGCTATAAAAACACATTCACTTCATTTGGATTCATGGTATTGATGCTTTCATTTTTTAAAAAGTACTTTCCTTTCCATCATTTTCCTTAGAATCAATGTTCTTCCCATAAATATGATGAACATGGATTCTCATAACAATCTCCATTCGTTTTGTGTTTAAGCTTTAAGAACACATTCACTTTATTAGGATGCATGATATTGATGTTTCGTTTCAGAAGAAAACCATTCTTTTCCATTATTTTCCTTAGAAATAATGTTCATCCCATAGATGTGACGAACATGAATTCTTATAACAAACTCCATTCTTTTTGTTATTGAGATTTAAGAACACATTAATGTCATTAGCATGCTTGATATTGATGCTTTTGTTTCACAGGGAAAGCTTTTCTTTCCATCATTTTCTTGGATCAAAGTTTATCCCATTGATGTGATGAACATGGATTCTCATAACAAATTTCATTCTTTTTATGCTTAGGCTTTAAGAACATGTTCATGTCATTGCGATGCGTGATGTTAATACTTTAGTCTCATAATAAAAGCCTTTCTTTGCATTAGTTTCCATTGATCAAAGCTCATCCCATAAATGTGGCAAACATGGATTCTTGTAACATTCTCCATTCTTTTTGCGATTTGGCTATAAAAACACATTCACTTCATTAGGATGCATGATATTGAGGTTTTCGTTGCACAAGAAAATCTTTTCTTTCTATCGTTTTCTTTAGAATCAATGTTTGTCCCGTAAATGTGATGAACATGGATTCTCATAACAAAATCAACTCTTTTAATGATTAAGCTATAAAAACGCACTCACCTTATTAGGATGCATAATATTGATGCTTTGGTATCATAATAAAAGCTTTTCTTTCCACCATTTTCCTTAGATCAAAAATTAATCACATAGATGTGATGAACATGATTCTCATAACAATCTTCTTTTTTTTTGTGATTGGGCTATAAAAACATATTCACCTTATTAGGATGCATGATATTAATACTTTTGTTTCACAAGAAAAGCTTTTCCCTCCATCATTTTCCTTAGATCAAAGTTTATCCCATAGATTTGACGTACATGGATTCTTGTAACAATCTCCTTTCCTTTTATGCTATAAAAACATAATCACCTTATTAGGATGCATGATATTAATGGTTTCGTTTCACAAGAAAAGATTTTTTTCATTATTTTCATTAGAATCGAAGTTCATCCCAAAGATGTGACAAACATAGATTCTCATAACAAGTCCCATCCTTTTGGTGATTGGGCTATAAAAACCACTCACCTTATTAGGATGCAGGATAATAATGCATTGGTTTCACAAGAAAAGCTTTTCTTTCCATCATTTTCCTTAGATCACATCTATTAACATAGATGTGACGAACTTGGATTCTCACAACGATCTCTTTTTCTTTCGTGATTCGTCTATAAAAACGCATTCACCTTGCTAGGATGCATGATATTGATCCTTCAGTTTCACAAGAAAAGCTTTTCCTTCCATCATCTTCATTAGAATCAAAGTTTATCCCAGAGATGTGACAAACATGGATTTTGATAACATACTCCATTCTTTTTGTGATTGAGATTTAAAAACACATTCACTTCTTTAGGATACATGATATTGGCGCTTTAGTTTCATAGAAAAAGCTCTTATTTCTTTATCACTTTCCTTAGAGAAAAATTAATCATATAGATGTGATGAACATTGATTCTCGTAACAATCTCCTTTCTTTTTGTGATTAGGCTATAAAACACGATCACCTCATTAGGATACATGATATTGATGCTTTGGTTTCATAATAAAAGCTTTTTTTCCATCATTTTCCTTAGATCAAAGTTCATCCTATAGATGTGACAAACATGGATTCTCGTAACAACCTCTTTTCTTTTTGGGAAAGGGTTATAAAACACGTCCACCTCATTAGGATGCATGATATTGATGCTTTGGTTTTGCAATAAAAGATTTTCTTTCCATCATGTTCCAT
The DNA here is from genome assembly GCA_038382025.1 of Adansonia gregorii. Classification (NCBI taxonomy): domain Eukaryota; kingdom Viridiplantae; phylum Streptophyta; class Magnoliopsida; order Malvales; family Malvaceae; genus Adansonia; species Adansonia gregorii. Next base: position 17,503 of record JBBYHO010134260.1, on the reverse strand, counting down.
AAAATCAAAGTTCATTCCATAGATGTGACAAACATGGATTCTCATAACAATTTCAATTCTTTTTGTGATTGGGCAATAAAAACATATTCACCTCATTAGGATAAATGATATTGATACTTTAGTTTCACAGGAAAAGCTTTTGTTTCCATTATTTTCCTTAGATCAAAATTAATCACATAGATGTGATGAACATGGATTCTTATAACAATCTCTTTTTTTTTCTCACGATTGGGCTATAAAACATGATCACCTTTTTAGGATGTATGATATTGATGCTTTGGTTTCACAATAAAAGATTTTCTTTCCATCATTTTCCTTAGACCAAAGTTCATGCCATTGATGTGATGAACATGGATTCTCATAACAAACTCCATTTTTTGCACTGAGGCTCTAAGAACATATTCATCTTATTACGATACATGATATTGAAGCTTTAGTCTAAGAATAAAAACTTGTTTTCCATTATTTTCCTTTGATCAAAGTTCATCCCATAAATATGATGAACATGGATTCTTGTAGCAATAAAACAGATTCACCTCGTTAGGATGCATGATATAGATGCTTTCATTTCATAGGAAAAGCTTTTGTTTCCATTATTTTCCTTAGATTAAAATTAATCACATAGATGTGAGGAACATGGATTCTTGTAACAATCTTCTTTCTTTTTGTGATGGGGCTATAAAACACGATCACCTCATTAGGATGCCTGATATTAATGCTTTGGTTTCATAATAAAAGCTTTTCTTTCCATCATTTTCCTTAGATCAAAGTTTATCCCATAGATGAGACAAACATGGTTCCTCCTAACAAACTCCATTCCTTTTGTTCTTAGGCTTTAAAAAAATATTCACCTTATTACGATGCATGATATTGATCCCTTGGTCTCACAATAAAAGTTTTTCTTACCATTATTTTCCTTTGAACAAAGTTTATCCTATAAATGTGACGAACATAGATTCTCATAACAATCCCTATTCTTTTTATGATTAGGCAATAAAAACACGTTCACCTTATTAAGATGTATGATATTGATGCTCTTGTTTCACATGAAAATCTTCTCTTTCTATCATTTTCCTTAGAATCAATTTTTACCCATAAATAAGATGAACACAGATTCTCACAACAAACTCCATTCTTTTTGTGATCGAGCTATAAAAACACATTTACATCATTAGGATGCAAAATATTAGTGCTTTGGTTTCACAATAAATGCTTTTCTTTCCATCATTTTCCTTAGATCAATATTTAATCACATAGATGTGACAAACATGATTCTCAAAACAATCTTCTTGTTTTTTGTGATTGGGCTATAAAAACATAGTTACCTCACTAGGATGCATGACAATGATGCTTTCATTTCAAAAGAAAAGCTTTTCCTTCCATTATTTTTCTTAGATCAAAGTTTATCCCATAGATTTGATGTACATGGATTCTCATAACAATCTCTCTTCTGTTTTTGATTGGGTCATAAAAACACATTCACCTCATTCGGATGCATGATATCGATGCTTTCGTTTCACAAGCAAAGCTGTTATTTCCATTATTGTTTTTAAAATTAAAGTTCATCCCATAGATGTGTTAAACATGGATTCTCAAAACAAGTGCCATCTTTTTTGTGACTGGGCTATAAAAACAAATTCACCTTATTAGGATGCATGATATTGATGCTTTGCATTTATAAGAAAAGCTTTTCTTTCCATCATTTTCTTTAGATCATAGTTCATTACATAGATGTGATGAACTTGGGTTCTAGTAACAATCTTTTTTTTTTGTGATTAGTCTATAAAAAGACATTTACCTCATTAGGATGCATGATACTGATCCTTTGGTTTCACAAGAAAAGCTTTTCTTTCCACTATCTTAATCAGAACCAAAGTTCATCCCATAAATCTGACAAACATGGGTTCTCATAACACACTCCACTCTTTTTATGGTGGAGCTTTAGGAACACATTCATCTCGTTAGGATACATGATATTGATGCTTTAGTTTCATAGGAAAAGCTTTTGTTTCCATCATTTTCCTTTGATTAAAATTAATCACATAAATGTGATGAACATGGATTCTTGTAACAATCTCCTTTTTTCCTATGATTGGGCTATAAAACATAATCATCTCATTAAGATGCATGATATAGATGTTTTGGTTTCACAATAAAAGCTTTTCTTTTCATCATTTCCATAGATCAAAGTTCATCCCATTGATGTGATGAACATGGATTCTCGTAACAACCCTCTTTCTTCTTAAGATTAGGCTATTAAACACATTCACCTTATTAGGATGCATGATATTGATGCTTTTGTTTTGTAGGAAAATTATTTCTTTTCATTATTTTTCATAGAATCAAAGTTCATTCCATAGATGTGATATACATGGATTATCATAACAATTTTGAGTCTTTTTGTGATTAGGCTATAAGAACACATTCACCTTATTTGGATGCATGATATTGATGCTTTGGTTTTACATGAAAAGCTTTTATTTCCATCATTTTCCTTAGATCACAATTAATCACATAGATATGACGAACATGATTTTCATAACGATTTCCTTTCTTTTTGTGATTGGGCTATAAAAACACATTCGCCTTATTAGGATGCATGATATTGAAGCTTTCTTTTTACAAGAAAAGCTTTTGTTTCCATCATTTTCCTTAGATGTATATTAATCGTATAGATCCGACAAACATGGATTCTCGTAACAATCTTCTTTCTTTTGTTAACTGGGCTATAAACCACTTTCACCTCATTATAATGTATGATATTGTTACTTTTGTTTCACTACAAATGCTTTTCTTTCCATCAATTTCCTTGGAATCAATGTTCGTCCCATAAATGTGATGATCATGAATTCACATAACAAAAACCATTCTTCTTGTGATTGTGCTTTAAGAACATATTCATTTTCATTAAGATGCATGATATTAATGCTTTTGTTTCATAAGACATGCTTTTTCTCCTATCATTTTCCTTGATCAAAGTTTATCACATAGATGTGATGAAGATGGATTCTTATAATAAACTCCATTCTTTTTGTGATTGAGCCTTAAGGACATATTCACCTCCTTAGGATGCATGATATTGATGCTTTTGTTTCAGAAAAACAATGTTTCATTCCATTATTTTCCTTGGATCAAAATTCATCCCATAGATGTGATAAACATGGATTCTCATAATATCCTTTTTTTGTGATTGGGCTATAAGAACACATTCACCTTAATAGGATGCATGATATTAGTGCTTTGGTCTCACAAGAAAGGGCTTTTTTCCACTATTTTCCATATAATCACATTTCATTCCATAGATATAACAAACATGGATTCTAAAAAAATTTCCATTTTTTTTGATTAGGCTATAAAAACAAATTCACCTTATTAGGATCCATGATATTAATGTTTTGGTTTCACAAGAATCATTTAACTTAGATGAAAATTAAGCACACAGATGTGATGAACATGGATTCTGGTAACAATCTCCTTTCTTTTTATGATTGAGCTATAAAAACACAATCACCTTGTCAGGATGCATGATATTAATGCTTTCTTTTCACAAGAAATGCTTTTCTTTCCATCATTTTCCATAGAATCAATGTTTATCCTAGAAATATGGCGAACATGGATTCTTGTAACAAACTATATTCTTTTTGTGATTGGATTATAGCAACACATTCACCTCGTTAGGATACATGATATTGATGCTTTAGTTTCACAAAAAAAACTTTTATTTCCATCATTTTCCTTAGATCAAAATTAATCACATAGATGAAATGAATATGGATTCTCATAGCAATCTCCTTTCTTTTGGTGATTGGGCTATACAAACATATTCAGCTTATTAGGATGCATGATATCGATGCATTGGTTTCACAATAAAAGTTTTGTTTCCATCATTTTCCTTAGATTAAAATTAATCATATAGATGTTACGAGCATGAATTATCATAACAATCTCTTTTCTTTTGGTGATTGGGCTTTATGAACACATTCATCTCATTAGGATACATGATATTGATGCTTTGGTTTTATAATAAAAGCTTTTCTTTTCATCATTTTCCATAGACCAAAGTTAATCACATAGATGTGATGAACATGGATTCTTGTAAGAATCTTTTTTTTTGTCACTGGGCTATAAAAGTCGATCTTCTCGTTAGGATGCATGATATTGATGCTTTTATAGCCAATCATAAAAAGAATGGTACTTGCTATCATGGATGCATGATATCGATGATTTGGTGTCACAAGAAAAGCTTTTTTTTCCTTCTTTTTCCTTCGATAAAAGTTCATCCTATAAATGTGATGAACATCGTTTCTCATAACAATCTCCTTTCTTTTTATGATTGGGCTATAAAAGCACATTCATCTCGTTAGGATACGTGATATGGATGTTTTGGTTTCACAGTAAAAGCTTTTCTTTTCATCATTTTTCTTAGATCAAAGTCAATCACATAGATGTGATGAACATGGATTCTCGTAACAATCTTTTTCCTTTTTGTGATTAGGCTATAGAAACACAATCACCTCATTAGGATGCATGATATGATACTTTCATTTCCAAAGAAATGCTTTTCTTTCTATTATTTTCCTCAAAATCAATGTTTGTCTCATAAGTATGATGAACAAGGATTCTCATACCAAACTCTATTCCTCTTGTGATTGAGCTTTAAGAACATATTCACTTTATTAGGAAGTATGATATTGATGCTTTGGTTTCACAAGAGAAGCTTTTCTTTTCATTGCTTTTCGTAGATTAAAGTTTTCCCTTAAATTTGACGTATAAGGGTTTTCCTAACAATCTCCTTTCCTTTTATGATTAGGTTGTAAAAACACAATCACCTTAACAAACTCTATTCCTCTTGTGATTGAACTTTAAGAACATATTCACTTTATTAGGATATATGATATTGATGCTTTGGTTTCACAAGAAATGCTTTTTATTTCGTTGTTTTATGTAGAATAAAGTTTTTCCCTCAAATTTGACATATAGGGGTTCTTCTAACAATCTCATTTCCTTTTGTGATAGGCTAGAAAAACACAATCACCTCATTAAGATGCATGGTATTGATGCATTCGCTTCACAAGAAAAGCTTTTGTTTCCATTATTTTCCTTGGAATCACAGTTTATCCCATAGCTATAACAAACATGGATTTTCATAACAATTACCATTCTTTTTATGATTGGGCTAAAAAAAGCACATTCACCTCATTAGGTTGCATGATATCGATGATTTGGTTTCACAAGAAAAGCTTTTATTTCCATCATCTTCTTTAGGTCACAGCTAATCACATAGATATGACAAGAATGGATTTTTGTAACAATCTCCTTTCTTATCATGATTGGTCTACAAAAACACATTCACCTCATTATGATGCATGACATTGATGCTTTGGTTTCATAGGAAAAGCTTTTCTTTCCTTCACTTTCTTTAGATAAAAGTTCATCCCATAGATATGACGAACATGGAATCTCATAACAATCTCTTTTCTTTTTGTGATTTGGCTATAAAAATACATTCACCTCATTAGGATGCATGATATTGATGCTTTGGTTTCAAAATAAAAGCTTTTTTTTTCCATCATTTTCCTTAGATCAAAGTGCATCCCATAGATTTGATGAACATGGATTCTTATAACAATCTCCATTCTTTTTGTGATTGGGCTATAGCAACACATTCACCTCATTGGGATGCAGTATACTAATGCTTTCATTTCATAAAAAAATCTTTTCCATACATCATTTTCCTTAGAATCAATGTTTGTCCCATAAATTTGACAAACATGGATTCTCATGGCAAACGCTATTTTTTTTGTGATTAAGCATTAAGAAGCATTCACCTCATTATGATGCATTTATTGATGCTTTGGTTTCATAGGAAAAGCTGTTATTTCCTTCACTTTCTTTAGATAAAAACTCATCCCATAGATATGACAAGCATGGAATCTCATAACAATCTCCTTTCTTTTTGTGATTGGGCTATAAAAAAACATTCACCTCATTAAGATGCATGATATTGATGCTTTGGTTTCATAGAAAAAGTATTTGTTTCCATTATTTTACTTAGATTAAAATTATCACATAGATGTGACCAACATGGATTCTTGTAACAACCTTTTTCTTTTTGTGATTAGCTATAAATATACAACCACCTCATTAGGATGCATGATATTGATGCTTTTGTTTCACAGAAAATGCTTTTCTTTGGATCATTTTCCTTAGAATCAATGTTCGCCCCATAAATGAGACGAGTATGAATTCTCATAACAAATTGCATTCTTCTTGTGATTCAACTTTAAGAACACATTCACCTCATTAGTATGCATGATATTAATGCCTTGGTTTCACAAGAAAAGCTTTTCTTTCCATCATTTTCCTTAGGTAAAAGTTTATCCCATGGATTTCACAAACATAGATTATTGTAACAATCTTCATTCCTTTTGTGATTGGGCTATAAAAACATAATCACCATATTAGGATGCATGATATCGATGTTTTCATTTCACAAGAAAAGCTTTTCCTTCCATTATTTCCTTCAGAATCAAAGTTCATCCCATGGATATGACAAATATGGATTCTCATAGCGATTACAATTGATTGGGCTATAAAACCATATTCACCTCATTAGGATGCATGATATCAATGCTTTGGTTTCACAATAAAAGCTTTTCTTCCCAACATTTTCCTTATATCACAGTTCTCCACATAGATATGGCAAACATGGATTCTCATTACAATCTCCTCTTTTTTTATGATTAATCTATGAAAACACATTTACCTCATTAGGATGCATGATATTGATCCTTTAGTTTCACAAAAGTAGCTTTTTCTTCCATCATCTTTCTTAGAATCAAAGTTTATCCCATAGATGTGACAAACATGGATTCTCATAATGCACTCCATTCTTTTTGTGATAGGGCTTAAAGAACACATTCACTCATTAGGATGCATGATATTGATGCTTTGGTTTCACTAGAAAAGCTTTTCTTTCTATCATTTTTCTTAGAATCAAAGTTCATTCCATAGATGTGACAAACATGGATTCTTATAACAAACTCCATTCTTTTTGGTTAAGCTTTAGGATTAGATTTAGCTCATTAGGATGCATGTTATTGATGCTTTGGTTTCATAATAAAAGCTTTTTTTCTATCATTTTCTTTAGATCAATGTTCATCCCATGCATGTGGCGAACATGGATTCTAACAACAATCTCCTTTCATTTTGTGATTGGGATATAAAAACACATTCACCTCATTATGATGCATGATATTGATGCTTTGGTTTCACAATAAATGTTTTTCTTTCCATCATTTTCCTTAAATAAAATGCTCATCCCATATATGCAACGATCATGGATTCTGTTAACAATCTCCATTCTTTTTGTAATTGGGTTATAACAGCACATTCACTTCATTAAGATGCATGATATTGAGGCTTTCGTTTTACAAGAAAATCTTTTCTATCCATCATTTTCCTTACAATTAATGTTTGTCCCATAAATGTGACAAACACGTATTCTCCTCATAAACTCCATTATTTTTGTGATTAAGCATTAAGAACAATTCACCTTATTATGATGCATGATATTGATGCTTTGGTTTCAAAAGAAAAGCATTTCTTTCCATCATTTTTCTTAGATAAAAGTTTCACCCCTGAGATGTGACAAACATGGATTCTCCTAACAATCTCTTTTCTTTTTGTTATTAGGCTATAAAACCAAGTTCACCTTATTAGGATACATGATATTAATGCTTTGGTTTCACAAGAAAATCTTTTCTTTCCATCTTTTTCCTTAGATAAAAGTTCATCCCATAGATGTGACGAACATGGATTCTTGTAACAATCTCTTCTTTTTTTTGTGTTTGGGCACTAAAAACACAATCACCTCATTAGGATGCATGGTATTGATGATTTCATTTCACAAGAAATTCTTTTTTTTCCATCATTTTTCTTAGAGTCAATTTTCATCCTAAAAATGTGACAAACATGGATTCTCAAAACAATCTCCATTCTTCTTGTGATTGAGCTTAAAGAGCACGTTTACCTCATTAGGATGCATAATATTGATGCTTTGGTTTCACAAGAAATGCTTTTCCTTCTATCATTTTCCTTAGATCAAAGTTCATCCTATAGATCTGACGTACATGATTTCTCGTAACAATCTCCTTTCCTTTTATGATTGGGCTATAAAAACACAATCACCTTAGTAGGATACATGATATTGATACTTTCATTTCAAAAGAAAAGCTTTTCTTTCCATTATTTTCCTTAGAATCAAAGTTCTTTGCATAGATGTGACAAACATGGATTCTCATAACAATTACCATTCTTTTTGTGTTTGGGCTATAAAAACACATTCACCTCATTAGGATGCATGACATCAATGCTTTGGTTTCATAAGAAAAGCTTTTCCTTCCATCATTATCCTCAGATCAAAATTCATCCCATAGATGTGATGAATATGGATTCTCGCAATAATCTCTTTTCTTTTTATGATTGGGCTATAAAAAGACATTCACCTCATTTGGGTGCATGATATTGCACTTTAGTTTCACAATAAAAGATGTTCATTCCATCATTTTCCTTAGATCAAAGTTTATCCCATACACATGATGAACTTGGATTATCATAACAATCTCCATTCCTTTTGTGATTGGGCTCTACAAACACATATAACTCATTAGGATGCACGATATTGATGCTTTGGTTTCACAAGAAAATCTTTTCTTTCCATCATTTTCCTTAGGATCAATGTTCATCCCATAAATGTGATAAACACATATTCTTATAACAAACTCCATTCTTTTTTGATTGAGCTATAAAAACACACTCACCTTATTAGAATGCACGATATTAATGCTTTGGTTTCACAGGAAAAGCTTTTGCTTCCATCATTTACCTTAGATCAAAATTAATTACATAGATATGAAGAACATGGATTCTCGTAACAATCTCATTTCTTTTTGTGATTGTGCTGTAAAAACACAATTACCTTATTTGAATATTAGATATTGATGCTTTCATTTTGCAAGAAATGCTTTTCTTTCTATCATTTTCCTTAGAACCAATGCTCGTCTAATGAATGTGATGAACATGGATTCCTATAGTAATCTCTATTCTTCATGTGATTAAGCTTCAAGAATACATTCACCTCATTAGGATGCATCATATTGATGCTTTGGTTTCACTATAAAAGCTTTTCTTTCCATCATATTCCTTAGATCAAAGTTTATCCTATAGATTTGACGTACATGGATTCCAGTAACAATCTCATTTCCTTTTATGATTGGGCTATAAAAACATAATCACCTTATTAGGATACATGGTATTGATGTTTTTGCTTCACAAGAAAATCGTTTTTTCCATTATTTTCCTTAGAATCAAAGTTTATCACATAGATGTGGCAAACATGGATTCTCATAACAATTACCATTTTGTTTTGTGATTGGGCTTTAAAAACACATTAACCTAATTAAGATGCACGCTATTGATGCTTTAGTTTCACAGGAAAAGCTTTTCTGTCTATCTTTTTCCTTAGATCATAGCTCATCACATAGATATGACAAGCATGGATTCTCGTAACAATCTCCTTCCTTTTTTTGATTGGTCTATAAAAAAACATTCACCTTATTAGGATGCATGATATTGATCCTTTGGTTTCACAAGAAAAGATTTTTTTCATGGATTTAACAGAAATGAATTCTCATAATACACTCCATTTCTTTTGTGAACGAGCTTTAAGAACACATTCACCTAATTAGGATGCATGATATTGATGCTTTAGTTTTACAAGAAAATATTTTCATTCCATCATTTTCCTTAGAATCAAAGTTCATCTCATAGATGTGACAAACATGGATTCTTATAACAAACTATATTCTTTTTATGATTGAGCTTTAAGATCACATCCATCTCATTAGGTGGCATGATATTGATGCTTCGATTTCACAATAAAAGCTTTTCTTTCCATCATTTTCCTTAGATCAAAGCTCTTCCCATAGATGTGACGTACATGGATTCTTACAATAATCTCCTTTCTTTTTGTGATTGGGCCATAAAATGAATTCACCTCATTAAAATGCATGATATTAATGCTTATGGATCACTTTAAAGAAAAATTCAAAATCGGGGTAAATTTCTTTTTTTTTGTGACTAAGATAAGATAATTCAAGGAACCTAAGTTATGTATAGGCTATATGGGTGCTTAAACACTTTCATGTTACCAAAATTTTGAATTTCCATGTGTAGTGTTGATACATGAGGGTTTGGTATCGATACCCAAGGTATGGTATTGATACCTAGCATGATTGTATTGATACAAGCCTTGCCAGTAGCTAAAATTATGATTTTTGGCAAAATGTATCAATACACAAGCATGAATATCAATGGAAGTCCACGAGTATTGGTACAGGTCTCAAACTTTCGAGGCTGGAAATAATTTATGCTTTTAGTATCGATACAAGTATTCTTGTATCGATACTCACGCATAAAATTTGCATTGAGTATCGATACAAAGTGATATTTATCGATACATGTAGGCCATTTTGGCCACTTCAAACCACCTTTCAGCTTTTGCATTACCATTCAAAATTTGACTTAAACATTTTTTGCACCAAGGAACTATCATATAACATTGCAAACCTTAACTATGGGTTCATTAATAGATTTTAACAAATTTTGAAAGTCCAAACAATTATTGACAAAGGTTACTTTCATAAAATATATAGGTGTAAGAGGGTGGCAGGCATATCTCTTGCTTGTAGGCTTTCATAGCCTTTCTGCCCCCTTGATCAGCATTCAGAACCAATTAGAAAAAAGTCAACTAAACATGGCAACTAAAGATAGGCCCTGTTGCAGAAGAAAAATTAATGAAGCCTTTTGCATTGTCTTATAAAAAGAAGGGGCTAAACTAGGAGAACAAGAAGGGATATCAAAGGAACCTACCTAAAAAAAAAACTAGCTACCTCAAAGAGAGAAAAAAATCTTCTAGCAATTTCAGAAAACTCTTCACCCATCCTCACAAATCCTCTAGCCATTCTCAGCCTTAAAAACACTATTTCATTGGCCTCCATACTCTATTCCCGTAGCTACCCTAAACCACCACTGGAAAACTTTCAAGAACCCAACTTTCCACATATTTTGATCTTTAAAAAGCCTCACCAGCAACCATACTACTAGAAAGCTACTTCTTTCATCCTTTTCTTGCTAAATAATTGCAAGAAGAAAGAAGAAATTGAGCCTACAACTACTACTTTGAGCAAAAAGAAAGTTCAAGTTTTTGCTATATCTTTTCTACCTTGATCTTTATATTTTTTGTTTTGTGGTTAACATCATCTTAGTAAACCCTTTTTATGCTTTCATGGCCACCCTAGGACTCCCATGCATTTTTTGGGCATTGGTTGTGGCAGTTTAGGATTTTGATGATTTTCTTGGTGTCTACATGCTGTTCTTTTACATTTTTATTACCATAAACAGCCTCTATCCTTGTGACCTTGGCATGCTCCTTCCATATTCACATCTACATCTCATGTTTCTTAGATCAAAGTTAATCATATTGATGTGATAAACATGGATTCTCATAAAAATCTCCTTTCTTTTTGTGATTGGGCTATAAAAATACAGTGACCTTATTAGGATGCATGGTATTGATGATTTTATTTTCCAAGAAATGGTTTTCTTTCCATCATTTTTTTTAAAATCAATGTTCATCCCATAAATGTGACGAACATGGATTCTCATAACAAACTCCATTCTTCTTGTGATTGTGCTTTAAGAACACATTCACCTTATTAGGATTCATGATATTGCCGCCTTGGTTTCATAAGAAAAGCTTTTCTTTCCATCATTTTCCTTAGATCAATGTTCATCCCATAAATGTGATGAACATGGATTCCCATAACAATCTTGATTCTTTTTGTGATTAGGCTACAAAAGCACATTCACGTCATTAGGATGCAAGATATTGATGCTTTAGTTTTGAAGAAAAGCTTTTCTTCCATCATTTTTCTCAAAATCAAAGTTCATCACATAGATTTAATGAACATAGGTTCTCATAAAAAAACCCCATTCTTTTTGTGATTGAGCTTTAATAACACATTCACCTCATTAGGATGCATGATATTGATGCTTTGCCATCACAATAAAAGCTTTTTTTTCCATCATTTTCCTTAGATCAAAGATCATCCCATAGATGTGATGAACATGGATACTCACAACAATCTCCATTTTTTTAGGGATTGGGCTATAAAAATGCATTCACCTCATTAGGATGCATGATACTGATGCTTTGATTTCAAAACCAAAGGCTTTCTTTCCATCATTTTCCTTAAAATCAAAGTTCATCCCATAGATGTAACAAACATGGATTCTCATAGCAAACTCCACTTCTTTTGTGATTAAGCTTTAAGAACACATTCACCTCAATAGGATGCATGATATTGATGCTTTCGTTCCATAATAAAAGCTTTACTTTTAATTATTTTCCTTAGATCAAAGTTCATCCCACAGATGTGGTAAAGAAAGATTCTCGTAACAACCTTCTTTCTTTTTGGGAGTAGGCTATAAAACACATTCACCTCATAGGATGCATGATATTAATGCTTTTGTTTAACAAGAAAATTTTTTCTTTCCATTATTTTCCTTAGACTCAATACTCATCCCATAAATGTGACGAACATTGATTCTCATAACGAACTCCATTATTTAGGTGATTGAGCTATAAAAACACATTCACTTCATTAGGATACATGATATTGATGCTTTGGTTTCACAAGAAAAGTTTTTGTTTCCATCATTTTCCTCAGATCAGAGTTAATCACATGGATATGACGAACATGGATTCTCATTACAATCTCCTTTCTTTTTGTGATTGGGCTAGAAAAACACATTGACTTCATTAGGATGCATGATATTGGTGCTTTCATTTTGCAAGAAGTGTATTTTTTTCCATTATTTTTGCTTAGAATCAATTTTATCCCATAAATGTGACGAACATTGATTCTCATAACAAACTCCATTCTTCTGCGGTTGAGCTTTAATAACGCATTCACCTCATTAAGATTCATGATATTGATGCTTTGGTTTCATACGAAAAGCTTTTCTTTCCATCATTTTCCTTAGATCAATGTTCATCCCATAGATGTGATAAACATAGATTCTCGTAACAATCTTCTTTTTTTTCATAATTAGGCTATAAATGAACCTTCACCTCATTAGGATGCATGATATTGATCCTTTACTTTCCTAAGAAAAGCTTTTCCTTCCAACACCTTCCTTAGAATCAATGTTTATCCCATAGGTGTGTCAAACATTGATTCTCATAACAATTTCTATTCTTTTTGTGACGGAGCTTTAAGATTAAATTCACCTCTTTAGGATGCATGATATCGATGCTTTGGTTTCATAGCAAAACCTTTTGTTTCCATCATTTTCCTTAGATCAAAATTAATCGCATAGATATGATGAACTTGGATTCCTGTTCTCCTTTCCTTTTGTGATGGGCTATAAAAACACATCCATCTTATTAGGATGCATGATATTGAAGCTTTCACTTAAGAGGAAAGCCTTTTCTATCAATCATTTTCTTAAAAATCAATGTTTGTCCCATAAATACGATGAACATGGTTTCTCATAACAAACACCACTCTTTTTGTGATTGAGCTTTAAGAACACATTCACCTCATTAGGATGCATGATATTGATTCTTTTTTCGTAAGAAAAACTTTTCTTTCAATCATTTTCCTTGGATCAAAGTTCATCTTATAGACATGACGAACAAGGATTTTCATAACAAACTCCATTCTTTTTGTGATTGAGCTTTAAGAACATAGCCACCTTGCTAAAATGCATGATATCAATGCTTTGGTTTCACAAGAAATTAATCACTTAGATGTGACAAACATAGGTTCTTGTGACAATCTTCTTTCTTTTAGTGATTGGGCTATAGAAACATAATTACCTCATTAGGATGCAAGATATTGATGCTTTTGTATCACAAGAAATGCTTTTCTTTCCATCATTTTTTATAAAATCAATGTTCATCACATAAATAGAATGAAAATGGATTCTCATAGCAAACTCCATTTTTTTTGTGATTAGGCTTTAAAAACATGATCACCTTATTAGGATGCATGATATTGATGCTTTGGTTTCACAACAAAAGCTTTTTTTTCCATCATTTTCCTTAGAATCAGAGCTTATCCCATAAATGTGACAAAAATGGATTCTCATAATGAACTCTATTCTTTTTGTGGTTGAGCTTTATGAACACATTCACCTCATTAGGATGCATGATATTTGATGTTCTGGTTTCACAATAAAAGCTTTACTTTCAATCACTTTCCTTAGATCAAAGATCACCCCATAGATGTGGCAAATATGGATTCTTGCAACAATCTCCTTTCTTTTTGTGATTGGGCTATAAAAACACATTTGCCTCATTAGGATATATGATATTGATGCTTTTGTTTCACAACAAAAGCTTTTCTTTCCATCATTTTTCTTAGAATCAAGTTCATCCCACAAATATGGAAAACATGGATTTTTATCATATATGCCATTTTTTTTGTGATTTAGCTTTAAGAACACGTTTATTGCATTAGGATGCATGATATTGATGCTTTGGTTTCACAATAAAAACTTTACTTTCAATCATTTTCGTTAGATCAAAGTTTATCCTATAGATGTGGCAAACATGGATTCTCATAACAACCTTTTTTTTCCTTTTGGGAGTGCGCTATAAAACACAATCTCCTCATTAGGATGCATGATATTAATGCTCTTTTTTCACAATAAAAGTTTTTCTTTCCATCATTTTCCTTGGCTCAAAGTTCATCCCATAAATGTGAGAAACATGGATTCTTATAACAAACTCCATTCTTTTTGTGATTTAGCTTTAAGAACATATTCACCTCATTAGGATGTATGATATTTGATGCTCTGGTTTCACAATAAAAGCTTTGCTCTCCATCATTTTCCTTAGATCAAAGATTATCCCATAGATGTGACGAACATGGATTCTTGCAACAATCTCCCTTCTTTTTGTGAGTGGGATATAAAAACACATTCACCTAGTTAGGATACATGATATTGACGCTTTGGTTTCATAACAAAAGCTTTTCTTTCCATCGTTTTCCTTAGAATCAAAGTTCATCCCATAGATGTGGCAAACATGGATTCTCATAACAAACTCCATTCTTTTTGTGATTTGGCTCCATTCTTTTTGTGATTTAGCTTTAAGAACACATTCACTTTATTAGGATGCATGATATTTGATGCTTTGGTTTCTCAATAAAAGCTTTGCTTTCCATCATTTTCCTTAGATGAAAGATCATCCCATAGATGTGATGAACATGGATTCTTGCAATAATCTCCTTTCTTTTTATGATTAGGATATAAAAACAGATTCACCTAGTTAGGATGCATGATATTGATGCTTTGGTTTCACAACAAAAGCTTTTCTTTTCATTGTCTTCCTTGCAATCAAAGTTCATCCCATAGACGCGGCAAACATAGACTCTTATAACAAACTTCATTCCTTTTGTGATTAAGCTTTATGAACACTTTTGCCTTATCAGGATGCATGCTATTAATGCTTTGGTTTCACAATAAAAGCTCTTGTTTCCATCATGTTCCTTAGATCAAAATTAATCACATAGATGTGACGAACATGATTCTCATAACAATTTCTTTATTTTTGTGATTAGACTATAAAAAAACATTCACCTCATTAGGATGCATGGTATTAATGCTTTTATTTCACAAGGAATGCTTTTCTATCCATTGTTTTCCTTAGAATCAATGTTTACCCCGTAAATGTGATGAACATGGATTCTTATAACAAACTCCATTCTTCTTGTGATTAAGCTTTAACAACACATTCAACTCATTTGGATGCATGATATTGATGCTTTGGTTTCACAAGAAAAGCTTTTCTTTCCATTATTTTCCTTAGATGAAAATTTATCCCATAGGTATGACAAACATGGATTCTCGTAACAATCTTCTTTTTTTTTTTTGTGATTGGGCTTTAAAAACACATTCACCTTATTAGGATGCATGATATTAATCCTTTGGCTTCACAAGAAAAAGCTTTTCCTTCCATCATCTTCCTTAGAATAAAAGTTCATCCCATAGATGTGACAAGCATGGATTCTCATAATAATTTCCATTTTTTTGTGATTGAGGTTTAAGAACAAATTCACCTTATTAGGGTGCATGATATTGATGCTTTGGTTTCACAACAAAAGCTTCATTTTTCTTCATTTTCCTTAGATTAAAGTTCTTCCTATAAATGTAGCAAACATAGATTTTAATAACACGCTCCATTATTTTTGTGATTGAGCTTTAGGAACACATTTACCTCATTAGGATGCAAGATATTGATGCTTTGGTTTCACAAGTAAAGCTTTTGTTTCCATCATTTTCCTTAGATCGCAATTAGTCATATAGATATAACAAACATGGATTCTCATAACAATCTCCTTTCTTTTTGTGATTGGGCTATAAAAACATATTCAGCTTATTAGGATGCATGATATTGATATTTTTGTTTCTATAGAAAACCTTTTCTGTCCATCATTTTTCTTTGAATCTATGTTCATCCTATAAATGCGATAAACATTGATTCTCATAACAAACTCCATTATTCTTGGGATTGAGCTTTAAGAACACATTCACCTCATTAGGATACAAGATATTGATGCTTTAGTTTTACAAAAACAACTTTTGTTTCCATCCTTTTTCGTAGATCAAAAATAATCACATAGATGTGATGAACATAGATTCTCGTAACAATCTCCTTTCTTTTTGTGATTGGGCTATAAAACACAGTCACCTTAATAGGGCGCATGATATTGATGCATTGGTTTCATAATAAAAGCTTTTCTTTCCATCATTTTTCTTAGATCAAAGTTTCATCCCATTAATGTGACGAACATAGATTCTCATAACAACCTCTTTACCTTTTGGGATTGGGTTATAAAACACATTCACCTCATTACAACGCATGATATTGATGCTTTTGTCAAGAAAAATGTTTATTTCCATTATTTCCCATAGAATCAAAGTTCATGCCATAGATGTGACAAACATGGATTCTTAAAATAATTTTCATTCTTTTTTTTTATTGGGCTATAAGAACACATTCACCTCGTAAGGATGCATCATATTGATGCTTTGGTTTCATAAGAAAAGCTTTTGTTTCCATCATTCTCCTTAGAATAAAATTAATCGCATAGATGTGACAAACATGATTCTCATAACGATCTTCTTTCTTTTTATGATTGGGCTATAAAAACACATTCACCTTATTAGGATGCATGAGCTTGATGCTTTCTTGTCACATGAAAAGCCTTTTTTTCCATCATTTTCCTTAGAATCAATGTTTGTTCCATAAATATGACAAACATGGATTCTCATTACAAACTCCATTCTTCTTGTGATTAAGGTTTAAGAACACATTCAGCTCATTAGAATGCATGATATTGAAGCTTTGGTTTCACAAGAAAAGCTTTTC